>APFE031298882.1:581-107153 GCA_000404065.3 Pinus taeda | reverse complement strand
TATATAAAATTCATATTCTATAATGAAAGCATAAATACAATAATACATACATATTTGAATTAAATAATGAAATACATTGATCCATACTCATCATCCTTACTAATACATACATGATTCATCCATAGACCACGAGAGTCAATAATGAAATACTTTGATCCATAATCATTATTCTTTATTCACCATTCTAGAATCTACATTGATTTAAAAATTAAATTCATCATTCTAGATTCTAAATTGATTTAAAATTTAAATTCATCATTCATCATTCTAGAATCTAATTAGTACTAAGAAAAATAGACTATAATAGACACTGAAATCTAAAGTCTGGAATAGTAAATTGATATAGCTAAAACTAAAAAAAAGTGGAGTGATGAGTCTAAAAGTCACTCTAAAATAAACAAAGGGCTTGGTGCTCTTGATTAAATACTAATTCTATACCCTTGTACATGACAAAATGCAATGGAAACATTGCAATTCATCGAATCTTGAATTCCTGAAAAATTGTTAAGTCTGTTGGATTTTGAGTGAGATCTAAAATTCTACTTTCTCCATATGAAATCCAATGAGGTCAGAACCACTCTCAAACATCTTGAGTCATTTCATGGTACTGTTAAAAATTTAAGTAAAAGAATGATTTAAGAATTTAACATTACCATGAATTGCATAGCATTAGTAGGGAAATATGGTCAAATACTAGGTTTTCCTTGTCATTAATCATTGTTTACAAGCAAATTTTAGGGGGGACGCATAGCCCATTTTGAGGGGGGCGTCCCCCTTTTGGGGAGTCGTGTCCCCCACATTGGGGAAATGTCCCCCCTTGCGTCTCCCCACGTCTCCCCAAAATGGGGACATGGGGAAACGTTTCCCTAGACGTCCCCCCGTCCCAGGTGCGTGGGGTGCGACACCCGACCCTGGGAGACGCGTCCCCATGGAAATGGTCCAGTGGTAGATATACTCCAGGTATCTGAGGTGAAGTATGTACCTTGGTGAGGTGATGTGGTGTCCCGTGAAATGCTTCCCAGCATTGTGCTCTGATCTTGTGATAGATAGAGTGTACCTATCAAGGCCTTGGTAATGAAAAATGTTGACTCTAGTGATTTGATGCTTATGAATCTGGATCCCTTCTTATGAGAATATTTCCACTTGAGATGGACTTGTTGAGTCATTATGAATACCTCCCTATTTAAGAGGGATTGTTGGAAAAGTAACTAGGTTTGGTCTTCATATTTGTCTTTGTACTTATGTCATTATATAATTCTTATGTATTTGTCAAAAGAAGATAAGAAAAATATTTATTAAGCATGGGTTTCATGCTCAAAGATATTTGTCAATAGGTCAAAGCATCCATTGAGTGCTTCTAGGTTTTTGTCATGAGTCAAGGACTATGTCATTGTGTAAATGACCCTTTCGGGCAAGATTTAACATGTAAATAATTTAATTTTTGAGTCTAGAAAGTCAATGAAACCTCCAAGCATTAAGTCGGCCCTTTCTGGAATAAGTTGGCCCTATAGAGGCCTATACGACCCTCCAAAAGACTATAAATATAAAAAGAATTCAACTCATTTGAGAGACATACATATTGAAGTTCAATCTGAAGTGTGAGGGTGAGAAAAGGAAGTACGAAGGTCAAGCAAACAAGAAGGAAGGTCAAACAAAGAAAGGGAGTATGAAATTAGGCTTATTAATGCTCCCACGTACAAGAATCTAGGGTTTCTGGACAGATTGTAGGACCAAAGTTTGCAAACCTGATTGCAGATCCATAGTTTCAGGACCGAGACCTTGTTTGGATCAGTTTGAGAAGGGTTTGATCATCATTGATTTTGGAAGACTTTTGCTTGGTTAGAAGTGATCGTATTGAGGGCTGACTTGGTGCTTGGAAGGGTTTTTGACTTTAGTCTTTGGGTTTTGGAGGTCTCATTTTGGATCTAATTCTATAAGAAGTGGATTGTTCGGATTTTCCCCAGGTTGTGTGTTTTTGTCCTGGCGTGGAGCCGATATCTTGTGTTTATTGTCTTTTGTGATCTTCATGTTTATATTGGTAATTGTTTGATGAAGAGAAGGAACACAAAGAAATTAATATGAAGCCAACAAAGTTCACAAATAATTCTCAAGCTAAGGGAAATCAACATATAATTACATTGCCTTTGATTTTGCAACATGGTATCAAAGCAAGTTGACAGAAGAAGGCTTGAAGATCACTGATGTTGGCATAAGTTGAAGATACCTCCAACGGAAAAAAGATAAAATGACGTACTATAGAAGATTTTGACAAGCATTCAAATATAGTTATGTGATTGAAGTAGTAAGAGGTTTCTCCACAAGAATTACATTCTATTCTTCAAAGGTCTACTTCAGTTCTACAATTTGAAGGATCAAATTACAAACATTCCAAAGAGCAATGTTTTCAAGGTATTAAATATAATCAAAAGATATGTAAGGTCTGGAATCCGAGTTTTGAGGTGATAGTTGTGGAGCTACAATTCAAGAAAACAGTTAGCTTGCTTATTTAATATGACGAATCTAAGAAGATATGACGAAGATGCAAAATCCAGAAAGCAATAATTGATGACAAAACACTACATCTATACAATGATCCAAAGCTGGAGGCCTTTTGCTTGTTGCAAAGGGAAAAAATTTGACATGTAATGTCTCTAAGACAAATCATATGCATTACTACTCAAATTACTTTCTTTGAGCTAGACCATAATAGTGATCTTTGGGTTAAGCTTGAAACGACAAACTACTAAGAAGAATATAATAATATACATCCAACAAGAGTAAATCTCTCCTCAATAGAACCTCGCATACCTCAAATGAGCGGAACTAAACAAGAATAGAAGTAAGAACGAGGTTTTTGTCTTTGTTTTTTTGATATTGGTTTGGGACAGGTTAGAGGAAAAGAATTCGAGCTGAGAGCCTAACCGCTGGACCAGGAAGTTGAGTTTGTATCTCTGACATGAAATGATGAAATGTTTCATAGCGCCAAGTTGTTAGGACATCCTTATCTCTGTTCCTTGAATAAAATTAGGGCTGAAAATCTAGAAATAATCTAGTGTAGGACCAAGTTGCAACAGGGTTGTTGTAGGGTTCTTGTGCTTGGTTTGAATGCAGGCTAGCAGGCCACATAAATCCCTGGGTAGAGTGATGTTTTCAGAGAGGGCCGAAGGTAAACAAGGAGATCGTTAAGAAGGTTGCAAGGGTACTTGGTTCGTAGAGGAAGTTTGCTAGGTCGAAAGTTTGTTCCTAAAAGAGCTGGAGCAGGAGTTTGAAGATCATCCAAAGTGTGAAACATCACAAGTAATTTTGTGTTGAAATCCGTGGAGGAATATCTTTGCAAATCTCTCTGGGAAACCAAACTACTGTAGGTATCCTTTTGATGACCAAAAGGGTGCAACAATAGGCTAGAAGGTGTCTTATGGACCAGCATTTATCCCTAGAATTATTTCACTATTAAATTAATTTTATGAACAACTGAAAATAAACACACTATTATTTTTAACTTTTCATAATAAATTTGCAGCGAAAAGTACTTAGAAAAATCAATTACAAACAACACAATCTGCCCAATCAAATCTTCCTTCACATTAGTTTTTGGAAATTTTAGAGCCTTGACCCATAGAGAAATACATAGAAATTACAACAATAATTAAACCTGGAAATGGCTCTCTAGATTTTCAGCCTAAGGGAAATTTAATCTCACGAAATTGGCTGCTTTGGAGAATATCTCAGCCTTGCTAAAATCTCGCCCCCCCGCCCCCCCCCTGCAAATATAGGCCCTCCTTGCCCTTATGGCTATGCTTGGGAAGTCTTGGCCTGCACAGGAATCTCAGACTCTTTGCAAATCTTGACCTTTCTCTTTCGTCAATCTCGGCCTCTACAAATTTTCCTTCCAGAAAACGCTTCTTGCACACTTTCTTCTCTTTAGTCAATTGAACCTCTAGGTCCTTGGGAAAATCACTTCCTCAATTGTGATTTTTGTTTTCAACCTCTTTGTTAGGTTCCCTTTATAATTTCTTACTGAGTCAAATACCCAATCTCTAAAGTGATAGAGTTCTAGAATTAAATGCTAATCCTATTAGATCAACGGTGGAGATTAGATCTAATCTAAGTCATTTAAATAACTAAATTATTTATCCTTAGAAACTTTAGCCCAATAGCCAACATTTATCAATAAATAAATTAATGTGTACTTTTCCTAAGGTAAATTTAGGAAAGAAATCATAATACTTGCTCCTCAAACAAAAACCTAAAGCACACTCTCTTGCATGTTAAACACAACCTATGTAGAAGATCTTCTGATGCTATAGACATCAATACTCTCTCCTACCATGGAAGGGATTTTCCACCATTCCAGCTTATCCCTGTTGAACACAAACTTCTCTTTCACTAGGGGCTTGGTGAGAATTTTTGCCACTTGCTCATCTGTGGATATGTATAATGTATTGTAACCTCACAGCACCTCTCTGGTCCCTATCTGTGATGAAGTGGTACTTTATCTTTATGTGTTTGAACTTGTTGTATCTCTCCTTGAGGACAGTTTTTGGCTGGGAAACTGTTCCAAGGAAACAACAAACCTGCTTTAGGCCCATCCTGGCCCTTGAAATATTATGAGGCTTATTTACTGTTCACCGTCACTGAACAATAGCATTTTAAGCACAGTGGCCAGATTTGTATGTTGGGGGTTTGTTGATAGGTGGTCACTAATGGGTTAAACAAATTGCCTTAAGGCAAAGACCTATCTCTCTAAAGGTTTAACCAAAATGCCAACAGTCAACCATGATAGAATAATAAGAACTTGAAAGATGAGAATGGAAGACTTAAGAAGATATCAAACAACATCTATATTCAATCTGAACATATAAATCACCTGATAGGACTAGAAAGCATAAAGAAGATCCTTCAATATCTCAACAATAGTGCACATTTCAATTGTATAGAATTAGGGTGACAATCTATAAGTGCAGAGGGATAATACTGATAATCCGCCTGCATTATAATCTCAGTGTTGAACATAACATCACCGAGGGAAATGAGGGAAGCTGATTCTTAGCTTTGCCTCTCCTATGTTCCACACATTCTCGGTGTCTAGATGAACAAATTATGGAATATACAAAGAAAACACACTCACAGAAGATAACATACTGCCGTAAACTGAGGTAGGAATCCTCTGATTCAAACTTCTGAAAAAGAAAGTCTTCTAAATATAGTTTACAAGTTTTGGCCCCAAAAGTCAACCCCTATTATATTCTAAATGATAATATTTATAAGAAATTACAAAGCTACAAGCTGTTACAAGCTTTAGGAATAAAAATCTAACAAACTTAAACTAGACAAATTTCTGATTTGGTGCATAAAATCAGGAACTGAAGAGCTGATTGCTTTCAAATGTGGAATAAAATCTACAGTTGTTGAGTATTCTGCCAGTTGTATCCTTTGAATGCTTTAAACCTGTCTGAAGATACTCATTGAACTTCTAGAAATAATCCTCAACCTGCTGATCCTTCTCCTTGAAATCGGAGATATATGTTCCACTGTTGCCATAAAACCTGGAGATGATCTTCAAAGTCCAAGATATGCTCGGCCATCTGTTTTGACCAGTTGTTATACTATATATCATTGAGCATTTTTTTGAATTAATAATAATAATCTCCTAATGAGACATATTACCAGACTTGCTAGACCTCATTAAAATAATTTACGACTGGGATTAAACGAATTACATAGAATAATTGTAAAAATAGGGGAAGCACTATTTACTTCATTGTCTCCCTCTGACCTTTCATATTTTCATGCAAATGGATAACCTTATGGGAAGTGTGGCACCAAGTACACTAAATCTATCTTAAAACTCTCCTCTCTACTTGTGGAATAACCTGAGATTTGGCTGGAACATCTTGGAAATACACAGGGATGACTCCTCATGGATCAAGAGTGCTTTATAACGAATTAACAATGGCATATGTGTGAAAATTCCTATCCTCAAGAAACGCTATTGCAGCAAAACTAAATTTACTTCTCTTACTTGATTTTAATATACATTATTAAGCTATTTTTTGAATATTGAAGTAAATTACTTCTGCAGCCTACACTACTTTAAATTTGATTTCATGAAACAAAAAATTGAGCAAAGAACAAGATACATAGGACACAATTATTTTTGGACAAAGTAGTCCACGGAAAAATCCAATGCGGGAAAACCGGTGCAACAACTTTGAGGGTTTTCTATTATTAAGAGTACTTCTGAATACAATGCTGGTTGCCCTCCCGAGAATCCAGTGACAGAGAAAAAATATAATGGTAGAAAACTGAGTGAGATTACCTCACTTCACCCGACAGTTTCCGGCTGATCAGACAACGGAACTGGCTAACCCTAGCTATCTCTGAGCTGGCCTTGCGTTAGCCTTACAGGTTCTGTGTCAGCTTCTGCCTCCCGCATCAACCTTCCAGGTTGTTCCCCGACAATTTTTGGCTTTTTGCGTGAGGGAAACTTCACTTATGCGTTGGCCCTTTTGGCTCTGCATTAGGCCTCTGTGGGCCCAGATTGGCCTAACGCCAGTTCTTCTAGCTGCTGCGCTGCCTCCACTAGTGGCTCTCCGCCTTTCTATCCAGTATTCCCAAACTATCCCTGCCCCTCTGCTGCAGAATGATCGCCTAGTTCGAATTTCTCAGCTTCCTAGCCCCAGAAATTGAACTCCAAATCAATTCGTTCTCTCCGTGTGTATTTCTAAATGAACCCCAAACCTCCTTATATTTTTCTCGTTGAGACTTAACAACCGAGATTAAGTCCCTAATAAATGGCTAAGATTAAAACTTGACTTGATCTGCTTTCTCGAACATTCTCACCCATATTTTGATTAATACCCATTAATACTTTAATTTTCATAAGTTTAGACTTAGGAACCCCATTAAAAATATTAATTATTTTAATAAAATACAATCCAGCTGGAATTTCACCAAACGATTTCTGGTTTCTTTAGAACTCATGTGCCTCAACCTCCACCGATTTTCATGGCTAGAGCACATCTGATGCTACCAAAAACTAACACATCCTCTTAGCGAGGAAAGTGCTCTAGCAACCATGTCCAACTGCATGCTGCTTTGTCACTGAAGCATCTCCTTTCCGCACTGTTGCTTCCACCAAAACTGTGTTGCTATTGCTACTATACTACTGCCCATGACACTGCCACTGTCACTGCTGCATCTATACTATAGCTCCCTCTGCATGTGCTGCTAACACTGCCACTGCTAGCTCTGCACTGCGTCATTTTCCAATTGTTACTGCTCACCAACGGAAAAAATCCAAAATTATTGAACTAATTGTTTTCAGCATAATACCATGAATGTTTATTAATTTTAGGTATGTCCTATGCTTAGAGCAATTTATTTCAATTTTCATAGTTAGCTCAATATCTTTTCCAGATTAGCAATCACATCAGCATTAAAGTAAACTTCAGATAGAACATAAACATAAATCGCAAAGACAAGCCAAGGCAAGAGGACACAATATGTGGCACTAGCCACGGACAAACCCCAATGTGGGGAAACCCTTGATCAATTATTCTTATATGTTTTTCAATAGTTCAGCAAAGAGAGAGAGAGATAGTACATTTACAACAAAAGTCAACACTTTGACTTATCTAGATAAGAGCATAGATCATCTCTAAGAAGATGATACATGAGATCAGTTGAAGACATGCTGCTTCAATTGATTCTCCAAGGTGACTCCTTCACCTATCATTGTGCTGCATCTCGTCATCATGCTGCACCTTACTGCACCATGCTGCACTCATCATCACAATGCTGGACCTTATGACCATGCTGTACCTATCATATCGCTGCACCTTATGCTGCACTGTTGTCCCAATGTTTAGCATTGTTGTACCTTGTGCCACTGCTGCACCACGTTGTCACCCATGTGCTTGCTGCACCATTGCTGCTTCGTGTACTTGCTGCACCAACTACCATACTGCTATCCCAATGTGCTTGCAACACTATGCTTGCTGCACCTTGTTGTTGTTGATGTCCCATGTACCATACTATTACAACACCATGAACTTGCTACACTAAATACTACTTGTCACATGTACCATACCACTATGTACATCCACCAATTTGGCTTGCACAGATTGCCCAACAATCTGGTCCAAACTGATCCTCAACACCTACAAGAAATGTCATAGACAACATACCTTAGCTCACTATTTTGAGGTTTGATTTGTTTGCAGCAAACTGGTTAGGGCTTCCTTATAGTCCTGGTTAGGCCCCTCTAATAAGCACCTAAGGCCTCCTACAACTGCGTTCTTCCCTTCTAAGCTTGCTGCTCCAACACGCTATCCTTAAGGCTAATTCCTAGCCCCAAGACTCTCCAACTAGCCCTCTAATTACTTCAGAACAGGCCTAGGTCTCTTGTTGTAGCAGCCGCTGCCCTAGATCACAAGAAGACAACCCTCAAGATCATCACAAGTAGCCCATATCTCCCTTACACAACTCAGCCCTCCTACTTGGTTGTCTAACCTTCAAAACAGTCATGAAAAGGCTACAGACTTAGCCTTTTCTCCTTCGCTGAGGTGCCTACTAACCTGCGGCCTAAACATAAGATCTCCTCTCCAAAATGCGAGTTCTCCTTCCTATGTCTTCTCCAAATCACGTTGTCCAGAATTACCTCGACCTTCCTAACAACCAGGTTAGGACAGTGTATGGGATCGCTGTGTCATCCCTTATTACCTAAGGCACCTAACCCTCCTTGATAGCGTGTGTGAGTCTTCTTTAGATTAGCGTAGATAAATACTTCCTTGACTGCAGCTATGTGTCATGACCTCTTTAGGACAACGTTTAGATCTCTCCTCCATAGCTGTGTTGAGAGCTAGATCATCCTCCTTAGGACTGCGTTTAGGGCATCCACTTTAGAACTGTGTTTAGGGCTTCCTCCTTAGGACTGCGTTTAGGTTTTCTACTCTTAGATTTCTCTTCCACCAAAACCCAAGACAAGTGGAGAGAAATCAAGAGAGAAGTGTGCATGAAATGACTCTCAAGTCATCTTCTTTTATACTAAAATGTTGAGCACATGTGGGTGTTATTTAGTTGTTGGCCGACCTTGATGAATTTTCTTATAACACAAATAAATTCATAACTCCATGAATACTTATCGGAATCAGATGATCTTTAGATCAATCCTACACCTCTCGATGAGAGGGATCCACGAAAAATATCAGCTGCCATAAATAAGATGACCCACATGGAGTTTGGCCCAAGATGACAATTTTAACACTCCCTCTCAACTAGGGAGAACTCCATTCGCTGATCCATATGTCCGACTGTACTATCTCTGCCATCAGTGCCTTGCACTGCTCTGTTGAGCTCTGCTTTGTTCTGCTCTGCTTTGCTCTGTTCTGCTGAACCATGAAGAAGTAGAATTGATCGAGAATGTCTCATACCAATCTCTACTGACCCAAAGTCAGTTTTATTGATCCCAGATCAGTATCACTGGAGAGTGTCTCAAAACACTCATACTGAATCCAAATCAGTTTCATTGATCCCAGATCAATGGAGGTCATCCTAGCATAGGGAGTACAGTAGATACAACGATGTGTCCATCAATAGTACTACTATGGTCCCTAACCCCATTTCCCTGCTCATTGGCCAGATGAGAGGTACTTCCCATGAGTCCCAGACTGCATGGGTAGGATGCCTCGATAGGAGAACCATTCATCCTGTCCCTAAGTCGCCACGGGGTATCACAAGGGAAGGCTGAGCCATTCACCCTGTACACAACGCACCATTAGGGGAGGGTCAGTCGCCCTATGGTCGCGTGCTACTCTAGTGAGTACCCCAAGCCCCCAGAGCTCAATGCATGTAACATGCAGGTTATGGGGGTCTCTCAACGTCTCAAAGTCGTTTGGGATAGTCACAAATTTGACCTTTCCCCGGGGCTTTGACAGAATGTCTGCGACCTGTACATCAGTCTCAATGCGATGGAGCCTCCTTGCTCATCGACGTACCTATTCGTGACAAGGTAGTATCTGATGTCTATCTGCTGGAGCAATCATAGAATATGGGATTCCTCAACAATCGAATCCCCCCCTGGTTGATACAGAGGATCACGATGGTATCCATCATGTGTACAAACATCTCGTTGAAGAGCTTCCACAACTAGGTAGCTTCACACGAGATCATACTCGTAGCTATGTATTTGGTCTTAGCGGTGCTTATAGCAACCGACTTCTGCATCTTGCTCATCCAGGATATTGAGCAGAACCCAAAGAGAATCATCACTCAGAAGTGCTCTTGAGATCCTCCACACTGTCTGCTTAGTCAGCATTCGAACAATCATGCAGTTTCATATTTCCGGCAGTGTATCTCAATCCATGAGAGATTGTGCCTGAAGACATCTCAGAAGATTCTTGGCACCAATCCAGTGAGGCTCTACCATATATGAGCTCATCATACTAACTGCAAATCATATGTCCGAACGAAAGTTCACCAAGAACATCAACACGAATGAGTTTATGAAACTCAGAGGCATTTCCCAAATCTGGTCTGACATTACTACCATATAACCTCTGAAAGTTCAGATCCTCGAGGTAGTCACGGGCTTGTAGTTTACCATTCCCAATCCGGAATTGAACTCCCTCTTACTTTTGCAAATGAGAGGGTATACGCCTCTAAAAAAGAGGTCATCCTTAGAAGGTGCCGGTATGAGAGGTTTATCATCCACAACCTTCAAGCAATGGTTTGGATCGGCTTCACTCCTAGTGAATCTCAACTTCATCAGACAACTATCAATCCTCTCATACTAAGCCTAAGGTGTTTGCTTCAAGCCATAGAGGGCTTTCTTCCAACAGTGTACATGAGATTACCAATCATGAATCTCAAACCCCTCGGGTTGTTCCAAACCTGTGGACCTGCTACATGAGGGGAATGGCCCCCTTGTAAGATTTTCCTTTGGTACATCTCAGACATGTACCTTCATGCTCTTCTTGAATTCAGGTATCCTTGTCACCATTTGACTCACATCAGGTAGGGTCCTATAATAAGTAGACCTCCATTGCTATAGATGAGATATGTCAATTGACATGATCCCCAATGGACCATCCTGCAACTTGATACAAATTGCCAACCTTGAACCCATGAGTAAAAGCATCTTTGAAAATTCTATTTTCAAACACGTACCTTTCCATCGATGAATGCCACCTTGTAACCTTTGACTTGCATTACCAAAATGGACACCAGGTTCTTCTTGTGATTAGGTACATAAAAGAGATTCTTGTAAATGAATCGAGTTACCCTCATTCAATTTGAGGGGTAACATTCCCTACACCCTTTTCGGGATAGGTGGCATCGACTCCAAGTATAATCCCATGATTGTTTCCATCTCTACCAAATTAGAGAGAGCACCTTTTTATCCGATGAAGTGCCTTGAAGCGCTACAATCAATAAGACAGATTCCTAAAAAGTCTGAAGGAGAGGGCCAATATAAGATAATGCTTCTTTATCTCATTAGAAACAACATTTGAGTTTTCATACCTGGGTTTCCTTGCTTTCTTTGAAGAGTCGGCTATTTCCTTGATGACCTGCATTACCTGTCATTCCTCCGATCATTGAAGATGTCCCTAGAATGATTGTTATCATCATCAAGTGATGTGTCCCTGCATAATGGCTGGACTTATTACAACCAAGGCATCTGCCTTTCCTTCCACCCTTAGGTTCGGACTTCCCATTGAAGTGATCTTTAGGTAGGCCATCAGAAGCTTCTGCTGCGCTGTTATGATAATATTCTCTGCTTCGACTTCACCATTTGTGAATTTGAAGAGGGATGAGGAATCCATTGATCCTTTTGTCCTTTCCCAACTATCTTCGGTGATTGCTCTTTCACTCTTGCTTGGGCTTTGTCTTCACCTCAGCTCCGATAACATGTTAATTTTAAGTATGTCCTACGCTTAGAGCAATTTATTTCAATTTTCATAGTTAGCTCAATATCTTTTCCAGATTAGCAATCACATCAGCATTAAAGTAAACTGCAGATAGAACATAAACATAAATCGCAGAAGACAAGCCAGGACAAGAGGACACAAGATGTGGCGCTAGCCAGGGACAAACTCCAATGTGGGGAAACCCTTGATCAATTCTTCTTATATGTTCTTCAATAGTTCAACAAAGAGAGAGAGAGAGAGAGATAGTACATTCACAACAAAAGTCAACACTTTGACAAATCTAGATAAGAGCATAGATCATCTTTAAGAAGATGATACATGAGATCAATTGAAGACATGTTGCTTCAATTGATTCTCCAAGGTGACTCCTTCACCTATCATTGTGCTCCATCTTGTCATCATGCTGCACCCATCATCACAATGCTGCACCGTATGAACATGTTGTACCTATCATACTGTTGCACCTTATGCTGCACTGCTGTCCCAGTGTTTAGCATTGTTGTACCTTGTGCCACTGCTGCACCATGAAGTCACCCATGTGCTTGCTGCACCATTGCTGCATCGTGTACTTGTTGCACCAAGTACCATATTGCTCTCCCAATCTGCTTGCAGCAGCACTATGCTTTCCGCACCTTGTTGTTGCTGTCCCATGTACCATACTATTACAACACCATGAACTTGCTGCACTAAATACTAGTCCCATGTACCATACCACTATGTACAACCACCAATTTGGCTCCCATAGATTGCCCAACAATCTGGTCCAAACTGATCCTCAACACCTACAAGAAATGTCATAGACAACATACCTTAACTCACTGTTTTGAGGTCTGATTTTTTTGCAACAAACTGGTTAGGGCTTCCTAACAGTCCGTGTTAGGCCCCTCTAATTAGCACCTAAGGCCTCCTACAATTGCGATCTTCCCTTCTAAGCTTGTTGCTGATGAGCCTCATCATTGGGTAATTATATGGGCCTTAATTGGCCTTAATTCACCTCCTAGCTTAGTCAAACCAACTATTCTCACAACTTATTGCATACTTTTGATTCTATTTTGTTTATGAGATGAGTTGGATATTTTGCTTTGTGGTCTAATGTGCATGTAATGCAGGCATAAAGGATAAAAGAAAAGAAAAATGCAGGAATAAAGGATAAAAGCAAGGAACTGTGGCATAGACCTTGGTCAAAACTCGAATGGGACAAGGGAGAGGAATTATAGGAGGCAAATCCTCCTCATTTACTACCCCTCCATTCGAATATTCTCCATTAGCTCGGAGTGCAAACAACCAAATCATGAGGACGAAAAGACAGCTGGGCAAGTGAAAGTGACAGAAACCAGTTTATCTTGAGTGGGGAGCCAAGCCTTCCTAATGGGAAGGAAGTCGTTGGAGACTTCAAATGTATAAGTAGAAAGGTTTAGGACCTCAGTAAGATTGGGATTGTTATTGTAAAACTCTACTTTATTTCTGAGCTGCAAGACTTGTGACAGTTTGTTATGTAAGCCATGGTTTTTATAATAAAGATGAGTTTTGTTTTGAGCCAGCACTGAGTTAACTCAGAGGGCTTAAGCTCTTGGGTTAGGGCCCAACCCGAGCAACCAAAGCTCCTCTGTATTGTACATGTATGCTAGCATAGGTTTCTGGTTCTGTTCATTTGCTAAGTAGCGTCTTGGTTTTCTGTTCATTTGCTTAAGTAGCTACATTTCCATTACAACAGTATAGCATAGCTTCCTGGTTTTCTATTCATTTGCTTAAGTAGCTGCATTTCCATTACAACAGTATAGCATAGCTTCCTGGTTTTCTGTTCATTTGCTTAAGTAGCTGCATTTCCATTACAACAGTATAGCATAGCTTCCTGGTTTTCTGTTCATTTGCTTAAGTCACTGCATTCCCATTACAGTAGTGTAGAGTAGATTGGTTGTGCTCTAGTTTACTTCCATTTGTGTTTTTGCTAATTAGCATGTTAGCTAGGAGAAGAAGATCACCATAAGGTTATGCGCAGGTGTCTTGACCTCACCTCCTCCCTCTAGGACCATGACTTGAGGAAGAGACCCTTCAGCAACCCCAAAAACATAGGTTTCTAGTTCTCGCATGAGCTTTGGAGTTTGTTGTTTGATGCAGTTACTTGTTTCATTTCGTTATCATCGTTTTCCCTCATTCTCGGTCCACCCTCACCCTCACTGGTTTTTTTGTCGTTTTCATTTGAAACCTCATTCAGCACGTTCTTCATGCATCGTTTCCTCATCGTCCGATCCATAACAAACCTGACCAATCACCATCCGATCCACAACAAACTTGACCAATCACCGTCCGATCCACAACAAACTTGACCAATCACCGTCCGATTCATTAGTTTACCCAACGACCATCGCGCGCGAAGTCTTCCACCCACTTTATGCGCTCTAATCTCCACCGTCGATCTGTCTCTTGATCCAACGACTATCGCGTCACCTCAATACTTTATGCGCCCTAATCTCCACCGTCGATCTGTCTATTGATCCAACGGTTATCGCGTCACCTTAATACTTTATGTGCCCCAATCTCCATCGTCGATTTGTCTAGCCTAATTCGACGACTATCGCGCAATCTCGCGCGGATCCTTGCACGATCGTTATCCACCCGAGAGCACGTGAGAAAAGTGGTTTTCCCATGCTACGTGTCACCCAGTTAGGCTAATCGCGTGAAATTTCAAAATATAGCTTACAACTTTGAGGGCGCGCGAGAAACTGCTTACTGCCTCCGAAAACCTGCTCCATCATTTCCGCATGTTTCTTTCGCGATAAGATCTTCGCCATTCATCTGCCGATTAATCCTGTTCGTCCATCCATTGACTTAATACCTCGCGATATGATCTTCGTTGTTCACCTGCTTTGTTACCCTGTTCGTCCATCCATTCACTTAATTCCTCGCGATAAGACCTTCGTCGTTCCTCTGCTTTGTTACCCTGTTTGTTCACCTATTCCCTAAATCGCCTGCGATAAGATCTTTGTCGTTCATCCTGTTCATCAACATTGTTCATCCATCTATTCACTTAAGTCCCTGCGATGAGTTCTCCATCGTCCATCTTCTGGACGTTGATCGATCCAACGGTCCCTATGCACTACTGCATCCTTATGTCCTCCTTTCACCAATTTCGATCTCTGACTGCTCTTCCACTTGAAAACAGATTTAGTGTAATTCCTTTGCTTACACCTTAGGATTGTTTAATGCTCTTTACCTCTGCAACTTAGATAGCAGCAGTGGGTTAGTGTTGATTTAGCAATTCTGTTTAGATAGTTAGTTAGGTTATGGTGTGGTTTAGCATTACATGCTGTTTTCTTCATTACTGCAGTGGAGTCGCTCTTTCTTAGAATAGATTTGCTCTTCTTCCATCAAAGAATTAAGCTTCTTCTGACCTTATAGAAGTTTGGCTTGGAACCCCTGGGGTCTCTTGCTAGATGAGCAGTGACAACAGGCAGGACCTTCACTTTTACTTGTGAATATAGCACTGTCACCTCCAAGTTTGTACGAACCCCGGGTTGATAAGTAAAGCTGGTAGCCCTGGGAGTTGCAACATTCTTGTTGCAATAGCTAGGGTCATCAGCTGCTCCAACACGCTGTCCTTAAGGCTAATTCCTAGCCCCAAGACTCTCCAACTAGCCCTTTGATTACTTCAGAACAGGCCTCGGTCTCTTGTTGTAGCAGTCGCTGCCCTAGATCACAAGAAGACAACCCTCAAACTCGTCACAAGTAGCCCAGATCTCCCTTATACAACTCAACCCTCCTGCTTGGTTGTCTAGCCTTCCAAACAATCATGAAAAGGCTACAGACTTAGCCTTTTCTCCTTCGCTGAGGTGCCTACTAACCTATGGCCTGAACATAAGATCTCCTCTCCAAAATGCAAGTTCTCCTTATGTCTTCTCCAAATCACGCTGTCCAGAATTACCTTGGCCTTCTTAACAGCCAGGTTAGGATAGTGTATGGGATTGCTATGTCATCCCTTATTACCTAGGGCACTTAACCCTCCTTGACAGCGTGTGTGAGTCTTCTTTAGATTAGCGTAGATAGATCCTTCCTTGACTGCGCTAGGTGTTATGACCCCTTTAGGACAATGTTTAGATCTTTCCTCCATAGCTGCATTGGGAGCTAGATCATCCTCCTTAGGATTGCATTTAGGGCATCCACTTTAGAACTGTGTTTAGGACTTCCTCCTTAGGATTGTGTTTAGGGCTTCTACTCTTAGATTTCTCTTCCACTAAAACCCAAGACAAGTGGAGAGAAATCAAGAGAGAAGTGCGTGTGAAATGACTCTCAAGTCATCTCCTTTTATACTCAAACGTTGAGCACATGTGGGCATTATTTAGTTGCTGGCCGACCTTGACGAATTGTCTTATAACACAAATAAATTCATAACTCCATGAATACTTATCGAAATCGGATGATCTTTAGATCAATCCTACACCTCTCGATGAGAGGGATCCACGAAAAATATTAGCTGCCATAAATAAGATGACCCACATGGAGTTTGGCCCTAGTTGCCAATTTTAACAATGTTGGAATCTTCTGCGCTACTGTTGACTTCTGCACTATGCCGTCTGCACTGCTGCCAACCTTGCTCTATGTTGATCAGTGTCTAGTCTCAGGCTTCTGGATCTGTCTCTCCAAACAATCCACTACATCCTCTGACACTAAGTACATCTTGCTGCTGCTGAATCTCGGGTCCCCATAGCAAGGAATTGATCCAAGAGGTGGACTCCTCAAGGATCCTGCCCACATGTAGTCCTCCTGACTACAACTCAATATTACCCCATTTCCCTCCTGGAAATGCGTGGGCACTCATGGCAAATTCATCTTTGTCAATTTTTTCTGGAGCAGCTTTAGGATCATGTTTCTCATCCTTATCCTTTTGCTTCAAAGGACACTGGGATGCAAAGTGGCCTATCTCGCCACATCTAAAACATTTCACCTTCGAAATGTCCTTCTGCTTTTGCTTCTACTGTCACTTTGATGCTAGAGTTGCATTCTCCTCCTCCTCCTCCTCCTTGGTCTTCGTGCCACTCCCACTACTGCCATTGAGGTTGACCTTAACCAAATCCCTCCTTAATTCTTCTTGTAGAAGGGTTGCCCACATCTCCTCCCATGACGGTAGTCTTTCTCTGCCCAATATACTTTGGACACAGACTTGCCATTCATCCGAGACTCCATTTAGTGCTGTCCTTACCATTGTGGTAGACGGAGGAGTATCCCCACTGTAGCAAGCTGGTCTCTGGTGTCCTGAAGATGTTGAAGATAGGAGTTAACCCCTTCTCCCTTCTGCATCAATGTCCGCTGCAACTTTTGTTTTAAGTACATCTTCTTCTGTTTGGAAGAACCTTCATACAGTGAAGCCAAAGCTTCCCACATCTCTCGGGCTGTATCTTTGCCCTGCAAGTGTGAGACCACATGATCTCTAACTCCATCGAGTATGAACCTCTCTGCCTTCCCCTGCTTGGCCTTGTACTTCTTCTTTTGATCATTGTTTGCGGGAACAACCACAACACTCTTGACGTAAGCTTCGATATCGTACTCCTCTAGAACAACTAAGATTCTGGTCTTCCATATGACATAGTTGGAAGCTCCTTCCAACCTATCCTGATCTCTGAGCCCATGTGATGCCATCTCACCCACACTGTCGAACTGACTCCTCTAGTCACTGCTCAACACTGATCTGTTGTCCGACAAGTGAAGAAATTGAACTTTTGGTGAGAAAAGTCCTCTAAGGAGAAAATTCCCCTTCTATTAGTCTTTGCTCTTTTTCGACGGATTTCTGCCCCGATAGAAACTACGCCCTTCAAGCGCTGCATTGAGGCTTTGCATCACTGCCTTTGCTTCTGCAAGCTCATGAACTGGAAATCGTACCCCTCTGTCGACTCTCTTAGAGAGAGATTTCCTCGGAATCTCTGCTTTCCCGGCAAGGACTGTGCAATCCGTTCAAGGGGATTCGAATTGCTGCCAAATGCAACTTTTGGCCTCTCTGCTCAGCGCTGGATCTGCTCTTCCTGTTTCAAAATCAATGCTTTGAAACCATGTGAAAATTCCTATCCTCAAGGAACCCCTACTGCAGCGGAATTGAATTTACTTCTCCTACTTGATTTTTTTTTTTTCTCGACAAAGACTAATTCTATTAAGAGGACGTATGGTACAATATGAAGTTACAACCAAGAGAAGCAAGAAAACGGGCAGCTGGAAATGATAGATTATCCACCTCGGCCCCTAAGAGAAAACAAGAAGAGAGCAGTGCTAAGCAAGAAGTAACAAGAAGAACAAATTAACAAGAGCAGAATAAAGGATTCTACCCATCGTGGGTAGAATCAACTATTCGACATTTTTTTCCTTTCTTTTTACCAACTTTGACCCAACCAAGATGACTCTACTGAGCTGGTATGATTTGCAAACTGAGCTGGGCTGACAGAGAGGTCTCCTTGTCTGAATCCGAGTGAGAGGACTCATGAATTCTTTTCTGTGAGATTGGTGGGACAGTAGATTCTCTAGGACCAGTCGAGGGCGGATCCTCTGCCAGCTTTGCGCCCATTCCTTCCGTGTCCCCTTCCTCTTCAGCTGAGCTGGAATCAAAATCATCCGTGGAAGGAGGATCATGAGGTTTCAAACTTTTGGATTTTGGCTTAGGATTGACTTTCTTCTTTTGGGCAGGCATCGAGGGACAAGAGCTTTGAAGGTGCCTTGTGTGATGGCAATTTCGGTAGCGAAAGGCTGTGTTCTTGTAATCCAGGGTCTGAGTCCAATGGAAGTCTCCAATTTTGAGATTAATCTGATCAGGTAGACCTTTGCTCATGTTTATTTCTGCACAGATTCTGGCAAAGGTGTATATGCCCTTTTCCCCTCTAGAGGTGTCTGTGGCTAGAAAGCGGCCTAGAGTATTGCCAATCCCTTGGAATACAACAAAGTGCCATAGATGCGTCGGGAGATTAGGAAGTCTGACCCAGATGGGGAGCTTGGTGATGATTGCTGTAGAGGGATCAAAATCTGGGAACCAAGGGGTGAGGAATAAACCTGCTGAACCCCAAAACCATGGGCCTTCAGTTAATGCTTTTTGGTAGTCCCCACTGAGAGCAAACACTACGATGAAGAAACCCTTTGAGCAGAGAAGAACCTTGCAATTGTTGGTCCAGTTAGAGTGAATCCATTGGTAGAGATCTGCTGTGCGTGGCCATAACCCATTGAACCTGTAAAAAGTGGCATGCTCTGCATACTTTTGGATTTGCTCATCCAACGTTGGATGCATTATTTCAATGGAGGGGGTTTCCTCCAGTTTGTCCACCAAAAAAGGTTTGGGAGCCTGAGCTGGTGGAGTTGTTTTCTTGGGCATCTGAGTATGGACAACATCTTTGTATGAAAAAAGCTGCAGCTGAAGATGACTGTCCAAAAGCTCCTCCTCTCAAACGAAGGGTAAAAATGATGGAGGCATTTCTCTTAATGCTGTAAAAAGAAAGGGGATAAAGATCCTCAAGTTGTTTACCTTCGTGGAGGAGTCGTTGAGATGCAAAGGGAATCCCTAGCCTAAATTCCAGGATTTGCTTGAGATCCTGCACTAGATCCGAAGAGCTCACCCATAGAAGCAGAGTTTTGCTAGAAAGGAGCACGATCTAGATCTGGAACGAGGCCGAGTGATCAGACTTCTACTTTCCTTTGCAAATCTGAGACGAGAGGAAGCTGGTGCTTTGGTGGGCCACCTTTTCCTGAACTTGCCGCAAGGGCTTTTGAGAAGCCGACATTCCATGTCTGCTTGATTGATCAGGGCAGAGCGAGTACAGGGCGGAGGCATGGAAGCTCTTAGACGATTCTTTTCTGATGATGTTCCCCTTGGAGCTAGGGCTTTGCTGTCTGGTGAACTCTGTGGTAGCCCTCTGAAACAATGGATTGTTGGAGTGCAGGGGCTGGCTGGAAAAATCAGACATCCATAAACTATTGGGATGCAGGGTTAATCTGGAACCCTCGAAGTTTGATTTGTTGCCTGTCAAAGTATCCAGAATCTTGGCGGCCTGCAGAAGTTCCTCGAAGCGGGGCGCCGTCCTCATCCTCACTGTGAAGCTGCAACGACCTGCAGATGAAGAGTGTCCGCTGCCATATCTACTGCAGTGCATGCGCATCTTGCTGAGAGCCCAACCCGTGCATGTTTCTCTTTTTTCTTTGCAGGGCTGCATGCGATCTTATTCACTTGGTGTGGCTTGAATGGAGTCGGGGCCCCTCTGAAGCTCGCGTCGCCATCTTCTGCAGGGCCGAGCAAAGGCCAAACGACGGCTGAAGGTAGGGAGGCGACGACAAAGAGATTAGGGTTCATCATTCTTTGTTGTTCGCTTTACCTTTTTTCTTCTCCTACTTGATTTTGATATACATTATCCAGTCATTTTTTGAATACTGAAGTAAATTACTTCTGCAACCTACACTACTTTAAATTTGATTACATGAAACAAAAAACTGAGCAAAGAACAAGATACATAGGACATAGTTATTTTTGGACAAAATAGTCCCTGGAATAACCCAATGAGGGAAAACCGGTGTAGCAGCTCTGAGGGTTTTCTATTATTAAGCAGTAGTTCTGAATACAATGCTGGTTACCCTCTCGACAATCTAGTGATAGAGAAAAAATATAATGGCAGAAAGCTAAGTGAGATTACCTCACTTCACCCGGCAATTTCCGGCTGATTCGACAGCAGACTGGCTAACCCCGCTATCTTTGCGCTGGCCCTGCATCAGGCTTACAGGCTTTGCGTCAGCTTCTTCGCTGTCTCTTCTACCTCCTGCGTCAACCTTCCTGGCTGTTTCGACAGTTCCCCGACAGTTTCTGGCTATCTGCGTGAGGGAAACTTCACTTCTGCGTTGGCCCTTCTGGCTCTGCGTCAGGCCTGCGTGGGCCCAACGTCAGTCCTTCTAGCTGCTGCACTGCCTCCACTAGTGGCTCTTCGCCTCTCTGTCCTGTATTCCCGAACTATCCCTACCCCTCTACTGCAGAATGATCACCTAGTTCGATTTTCTCAGCTTCCTAGCCCCATAAATCGAACTCTAGATCAATTCATTTTCTCTATGTGTATTTCTAAATGAACCCCAAGCCACCTTCTTATACTTTTTCCGTTGAGACTTCAACGGCTGAGATTAAGTCTCTAACGACTGAGATTATGTCTCTAATCAACGGCTAAGATTAAAACTTGACTTGATCCGCTTTGTAGAACATTCTCACCCATATTTTGATTAATAACCATTAATACTTTAATTTTCATAAGTTTACACTGAGGAATCCCATTAAAAATATTAATTATTTTAATAAAATACAATCCGGGTGGAATTTCACCAAACGATTTCTGGGTTCTTTAGAACTCATGTGCCTTAGCCTCTCCACCAATTTTCATGGCTGGGTTCTTTAGAACTCATGTGCCTTAGCCTCTCCACCAATTTTCATGGCTAGAGCACATCCGATGCTACCAAAAACTAACAATATGAATGAAGAACTTTGCTAGTTTATTATATTTTATTTATTTATTTTTAACTAGGTTGTTCAAATAACAATGGTGTAACCGGGCAACTCAATTCTTTATTGCATGGTCATAAATTACTAAATGGAAGGAGCTTGAGTTCCCAAGCAATGTCCTGTGAAACTACCTGAACAACCTCTGCACTCTTGTATACATTGTGTGTTGATGACAACTTGTGCATATGCATTGCCTCTGGTGTATTTCTGATTTTCCTAGGAGTTTCATCCCACATGCTTTCATAAAAGTTGATCCCACATGCTTTCATAAGAGTTGATGGATCGATCAAAATCATTAACATGAAGCATGATTTGACAAAGTGGCTCTGTTGTTGGACCTATTTGAACAAGCTCAAACTGTAACCATCTAGATTCTTCACAAAAGCTATTGCCGTGCTCTTCCCTTTAACTGTTTAACATGACTTGGTTCTCTTTTGATATTACCTCTTTTCATTTGAATGTCTTCAACCAGCTTGGAAATATTTCCAATTGCAATTGCAAAGTGTCAAAACCCTGTTTCAATATTGTAACTTTTGACTTCATAATTAGATGCCAACTTTTAAACAAAATGAGAGTCGTCTGGTCCATATCCAAGGAAAGCATTTGAGTATTTCTCCTTGGGAAAGTCTTAACAGCTTCATTCCTAAGCGTGAAACATCCAGTATAGAATTTTAATGTTTCTCTCTAAATTACTAACTCCATATCTGAAGGCTTTATTGTTGTCACTGCCACATTTGGATTTATAAAAAGAGTCTCTGCATTATAAACTCTAAGGCCATGATCTGTCGAAGGGGTAAAAATTGAGAGCCACAAACATTTGGAGGATATTTGTTGATGGAGGAATGTGGACAGGAAGGACACTCACTGCTAATTACATACACCATGACTGGAACTGTATTAAATACCAAACCTGCTCCATATGAATTGTAAAATGCAAGGACACTCACTGCTAATTACATACACCAAGACTCGAACTGTATTAAATATCAGACCTGCTCCATATGAGTTGTAAAATGCAAAAGCTAGGTCCACAACATAGGAAATCAGTACCGAGTACCATTTGAGGGGAGGGAAAATGGAAGGTATTAATCCAACATAAATTGCTGCAAAACCAACATTACTAGCAGCTGCTACCTAAAATGGAATGCTGTGTTTCATAATTATCTCCTTTGCCTTTGTTCCTTCACTGTTTTTGCATTATCATTAACTTGAACATTATTAATGAGAGGAATGGCATTTCACTTAGCATACTAGGTATAAATTTCCTTCCTAGTGATGCTTATTATCTTGACAAGGTTGTACAACCCATCACACAGAATATGAGAAATAGCTACAAACACCTTATGCCTATACAGGCCTTTGAAGTCATTGCTACGAAGGTGTGCTAGATACCAATCACCTGCATGTTTGCTGATAAGATGCTACAAGCAGCCCCAGAACATTATTGCCCCAAGCAAAACTGAACAGTTGACATTGTGAGGGCAGATAAGGCCACATCCGTTGTCGGTTGGACTAAAGTCAGAATAGAATGTGTTCTTGTATGCTTCTAGCCTTTCTTGCAATCTCAACACCTTTCAGATTATGAAACCTATTAATCAACAAATGTTAAAGAAGGTTTTTTAATGTTTTTGAACCTATTGCCTAGATAGTCAGCTTCAATTAAATTATATGTTTTTTGGTCCATGGCAATCATGTATGTCCCAAAACTACTTGCACACCAACCATCAAGAGCAAATTAACATTGCCTTTTATAGCTTCCTTCTCATTCACCCAGGATCTGCAATAAAAGTCTAATCTAATGGCTTCTTCAATCTCAGGCCCTTGTTATTATGGATTTGAGTATTGGAAATGCTGAGAGGGGGGTGAATCAATATTCTTAGCAATTATTAACTTATTAGTCTTTTCATAGTGTTAGTTAATCTTCAATAGTATTTGAAAACCATAAATAAACAGTAGATAGTGAACACAAATATTTCTAGGTGGAAAACCCCCTCACACAAATATTTCTAGGTGGAAACCCCCTCTACCGAACGCTTTTCTAATAAGTTATTTTAATCTTCATCTCCAATTGAAACGAAAGCCACAACTTCCTAGAACTCTAGAAAAACATTCTTCCCTAGCTCCCACTGAAAGTACGCCCAAATGCTGTGGTTTTTTTAGCAGTTAGTCGAAAGGATGCTCCAACGCCCTAGCAAGCTACAACTTGCTCTAGCACCACCCTACCACCCTGAAATGACAAAAGATTAATACAATATTGTGGACTCTCGTACCAGGGACAATGGTCCACTTATAATGATATATAATGACTTCACTTCTATTGGCCAAAACCCCAAGACCTAAACTCTTGTCCCAACAACAAACACCTAGACTAAATGACTCCCACAACTCTTTGTACAAAAAAATGTCTTTACAACTTTTACAACACTTTGAATTTACAACTTTACAATGTAAAATGTCTCTAAATTGCGGATGATGAAACCTTTAGTGCCTCACTGTTGTAGTAGACGACGAATCATGAAACTGCTTTGCTTGCTCTGCCCTTGTATTGAAAAGATGCGTGATATAGATTGCTGCTATAGTGACACTGTAAAAGCCACCCTTGGAGTTATTTCTGAAGAAATGTTTTCAACTCCATAGGTAATCCTTTCATACTGTACTTGATTCCACTATTGCCAGTAGTGAAGCTCTTGTAGATACATTGTCCTAGGATGGGTACCTAAGGGACAACTACTAGATCAAATGAAAACGATGGGACAAATTTCCATTGTCACCACAACCTAAGTCCTTTTCTCGGATTTTCACCAATAGGAGGAGTCCCAACATTCCTCACTTGTGACAAATGTCTCTATGATAGGCTTGAAGTGAGGCAAGGTGGCTCATTCAATGGAAAGGCTCAATAAAATTGCAATCTTTGGGAGAAGCTAGTAAGGATTTCCACGAAAATCCCCTTTAAATAGACGGTTACACGAGACCTAGGGTTGAGATATGTAATAAGATAAAGGTACATACAAGGTCAAGGTAGACAAGAGAAAAGGCAATGAAAGATATACTTTAACAAGTACTAAAGGTCAAGCCTTCAAGGAATCCCGTTGAAGGATTAGCTTCTAGGGTTCCCTCTTGGTATACTAGCTAGGGCATCAATTATATTGAAATTCCACTATCGAAATTCACTCAAAAGTTGTGGATGCCTAGGAGAGACACTAAGGAAGAATCTTGTCCAGACGAAATTCAAAATTTCCTCCTCCCTAAAATTTCCCACCAAGCCTTGGATGGTCTCTTTATCCTTAAAGGGACAAAGAAAAGAGGAGAAAAGAAGGAAAATTTCTGGATTAAATCCAAATTTGACCACCAAGGGACTTGACCAGTGCCTAGACCATTGGGAGTATGGAGTTATGGGTGCTTATAAAAGGCTAAATTGACCTTCAAAATCTTTGAACATAGAATCATAGAGCACAGCCCAATCCCCTGAAAAGTCTTTTCCTTGATACACATGTCATGCCAGACTTTCCTTTGCAGTTGCACGACTTCAGTGTGTAGGAGAGTTTGCATTCTGAACTCATTTAAGCTGTTTAGTTGGAGCAACCTTTCTTGCTATGCTATGGTGACATCTAAGTTCAACTGAGCTGCCATTCTCAAAGTGTTATATTCAAGCTCAAAAGAAAGCAAAGCCGTCTTCCCATAAACCAAATCATATGAAGTGAATCTAGTGGTGGTTTTCCAAGTGGTGTTGTAGGCCCAAGTGGCCTCTACTAGTCTCTCTGCCCAATCTTTCCTGCTGCTGCTAACAACCTTAGTGAGGATGCTCTCCAATGCTCTGTTTGTGACCTCTACTTTCCTATTTGCTTGGGGGTGATAGGCAACGGATGTCTTGTGCTTGATATGGTGCTGCCTCATGAGGTCTTCAATCAAATTGGATGTGAACGATTAGTGACTACCTCCCTTGGATACCCAAACTTGTAGAAGATGTTTTTTCTTAAACATTTTGTCACTTTCTGCTCAGTTGTTGCTTTCACTGCTTTTGTCTCAGCCCACTTTGTCAAGTAATCAATGCACACAATGATGTACTTTTTCTGTCCTGATGGTGGATCAATTGGCCCAATGAAATCTATGCCCCACTTGTCAAATGGCTTTAAGGCCACTTGAGGTTGTAGGGGCATTTCATCCCTGGGTGTGGGTTTGCCCATCCTTTGGCACTGATCACATCTAGTGGTGTATCTCCTTGCATCTTGATGTAGAGCGGGCCAATAGGAACCAACCTGTAAAACTTTAAAGGTTGTCCTTTTTGCAGCAAAATGACTTCCATAAGGCCTACCATGACATGCTGAGAGGATGTCAAAGACCTCCTCTTCTCTTATACATCTCCTCAAGATCTGATCTGGTCCCAATCTGAAGAGATTGCCCCCAATCCAAGTGAAAAGTGAGCTTTTCCTTACAATCTTACTTTTCTCGTTGTATGATAGATTAGGAGGGAACCTCCCAGCAACCAAGTAGTTTTCTATGTCAAAAAACCAAGGAGACAACACAAAGATTGCAAAGAGGTGCTGATCTGGCAGTTGATCATCCACCATCTCTTCTTTACCTACAGGTAAGGTTAACCTGAACAAAAAATCTGCAACCATATTTTCTTTCTCTGGTTTGTCAATAATAGTCAAATCACACTGTTGTAACAATAACAACCATCTAATTATCCTAGAATTAACATCAGGGTTGTTCATCAAATATTTAATGGCTGCATGATCAGTATGAACAAAAGTTTGGTACCCAGTGATATAGTGCCTAAATTTGTTTAAAGAATATACTACAACTAAGAGTTCTTTTTCAATGACAATGTAATTCCGTTGAGTTTTAGACAAATTCTTACTAATGAAATAGATAACATAAGGTAAGTTATCCTCTACTTGTCCCAAGGCTCCCCCCACGACTTTATCTGATGCATCAGTATGGATATGGAAAAGCAATGCCCAGTTGGGACCCCTTAGGATGGGTGCAGTGGTCAACTTTTCTTTCAACACTTCAAGGGCCTCTTGACAATCGCTGGTCCAACAGAAATCTAAATCTTTGGCCAATAAACCAAAAAAAGGTGAAGCTACTTTACTAAAGTCTTTGATGAATCTCCTAAAATACCTAGCTAGCCCAAGAAGCTCTTGACATCTCTCTGCTTTTGAGGGGTAAGGACCCTTTTGATGATGGCAATTTTGTTTGGGTTTACCTGTATCCCTTTCTTGGCTATGGAATGACCAAGGACAATCCCCTCATTCATCAAAAACTCACATTTCTTAGGGCTTAGGGAGAGATTAATTTTGATGCATTCTTCAAAACCTTGCACAGATTGGAGAGAGCTTCATGGTAGTCACATCCATAAGGAGTGAAATCATCCATGTATATTTCAACAGTCAAAAACCAATTTGACAAAAATACTCAAAATTGCCCTCTAAGAGTAGTTGGTGCATTGACAAACCAAATGGAAGAACTCTATAAGCAAAGGTGCCCTAGGACATGTGAAAGTAGTCTTATCTTGGTCTTCATGGCTAATATGGATTTGATTGTATCCACTAAATCCATCCAAGAAGGAGAAGAATTTCTTCCCTGCAAGGCCATCTAGGACTTGGTTAATGAAGGGCAAAGGAAAATGGTCCTTCTTTGTAGCCTTGTTGAGTTCCTTGTAATCCACACAGATTCTCCACTTCCCGTTCGTCTTAGGAACTAACACAAGAGGTGACAACCACTCACTACCTGAAATGGGGTATATGAACCCTGCATCCAGTAGTTTTTGCATTTCTTCTTTCACAATGTCTTTAAGAGCTGGGTTCATCCTTCTCTGGGGTTGGCGCACATGCTTGCATCCCTCCTTGATGTAAATATGGTGGGTAAAAATTGAGGGATGCACACCTTTCATTTCTTTATAATCCCAAGCAAAAGCACTAAGGTGTTGCCTTAGCACTTCGCACAATTGTTCTTCCTGTTTGGACGAGAGAGAATGGTTGATATTTAAGGTTCTGGATGGGCCAAACTCTACAATCTTGACATGGTCTAGACTTGAGTCAATAGGGCATAAGTCACCCCAAGGATTACTCCCAGATTCTTTCATCAACTCATCAATTGGTATGGGAGTGGGAGGTTGATTTTGAAGGATATGGTCAATGAGGTCATCTTCATCAGGTTGCTCCCCTCCTGTAATGGTATCTAGAGTGCAGATTGGGTGGGGTTGGTGTGATATAGTTCATCTTCTTCCTCCTCCTATAACCACAAGGGTAAGTCAACCTGAATAAAACGTTGAGCAGGAGGATACAATACCAACTATTTAGACAAATGTCCATTCTTAATGGTCATGTTTCCAACCCTACAATTAATGTAGTTGAGCAGGAGGATACAATACCAACTATTTAGACAAATGTCCATTCTTAATGGTCATGTTTCCAACCCTACAATTAATGTAAGCATCAGTAGTGGCTAACCATGGCCTTCCCAAGATGCGAGGATAGCCATTAAACTTGGTTTTGGGTTGGAGAACCAGGAAATCAGTAGGATACTCCTGAGAGTCAATGGAGACCATAAAATCTTCAACAACTCCCTTAGGAGCTATTGTGGATCTGTCTGCAAGCTGCAACACTATGGTGGTCTTTCTCAAAACCCCTTGGAGGTTTAGCTTTAGCATGGTTTCTGTAGTCATCTCATTGATTGCAACCCTAAGGTTAAACAGGGTATTACGGACTATAAGGCCATCATCTCATTGATTGCAACCCTAAGGTTAAACAGGGTATTACGGACTATAAGGCCATCATTGTGCACATCTACTACTGGGCTTCCAGGGTCTAGATATTTCGAGAAGATCACCCTCCCAAGCATCAAACCAAATAATTTCCCAACAACATTTATGGTGGGGGTGTCTCTTTTTCTTCTCCTAGGCTTTTTGAAACATTTCTCCTTGATGAGCTTATTATAGATGGGAACATCTTTAATAGCCTGGAGAAGAGGTATCTTAATCAATTCTCCTGGAAGTTCAACCTCTTATGGGGTGTGCTGGCTAGGGTGGATCAATCTCTCAGGAAAAGGAGGTGGATTGACTTGAGGAACACTCTCTTCCTTCTCTTCTTCAAGCTCTCATTTCTCCTTGATGAGCTTATTATAGATGGGAACATCTTTAATAGCTTGGAGAAGAGGTATCTTAATCAATTCTCCTGGAAGTTCAACCTCTTTTGGGGTGTGCTGGCTAGGGTGGATCAACCTCTCAGGAAAAGGAGGTGGATTGACTTGAGGAACACTCTCTTCCTTCTCTTCTTCAAGCTCTTCAGGCGGAGAAGATGGGTGGTTATCTGGAAGCACTCTTTCAGACTAAAGGTTAATCTCCTGGATTTCCACAACATAAGCAGGATAGGATGTCTCTCCACAGGAGACCTGTTGTGCTTGCTTGTTGTTTGGGTTTAGATTGGGTTGAGTAGGTATTTGAGGTTGCTTAGGTGGAGTAGGATGAGTGAGCTGTGGTTGAGGTTGGGGTGGAGGTACTAAAGCAGGAGGCTGGTTAACTTGAGGCCTCCACCCTTGCGATGGGTTGCCCCATTGAGAATTTTGGGGTGGATATGGCTAGAAAGGATGGGAGGTGGATTGACTTGAGGAACACTCTCTTCCTTCTCTTCTTCAAGCTCTTCAGGCGGAGAAGATGGGTGGTTATCTGGAAGCACTCTTTTAGACTGAAGGTTAATCTCCTGGATTTCCACAACATAAGCAGGATAGGATGTCTCTCCACAGGAGACCTGTTGTGCTTGCTTGTTGTTTGGGTTTAGATTGGGTTGAGTAGGTATTTGAGGTTGCTTAGGTGGAGTAGGATGAGTGAGCTGTGGTTGAGGTTGGGGTGGAGGTACTAAAGCAGGAGGCTGGTTAACTTGAGGCCTCCACCCTTGCGATGGGTTGCCCCATTGAGAATATTGGGGTGGATATGGCTAGAAAGGAAAGGATGGTTGACAGGTTGAGGAGGATATGGAGGAGCATAAAGCCAAGAAGGAGGTGTGGACCAGGATGGATGAGTGGAAGAGTACCAAGGTCGCAAGGGTGCATTATGATTTGGATTATAATAAGAGTAGTGTGCACCTTGCATGCCTTGTTGATATGGCCGAGGTTCTTGAGGTCTTCTTTGATTGATGAAACAAAGTTGCTCTGATCCCCCGTTTGCCCCTTGATATACAACATTTAGCCTTGGCAAAGAAGGGCATTTCTCTGTTGCATGATTTTCTTCACAGACTAGGCAAACTTCTATGACATTCAATGGGCATTCATTCCTAGAATATCTTTTGGTGCATCTAGGGTAGTGCCCTTTCTGCTTCCTCTTGCTTTCTTTTGATTTGCATGGTATCCATTTGCAATGCAAAGGTATGCAACATTTCACTCTTGAAATCCTCCAACATGTTAACTATCTCATTCTTAATGGATGTTATGGAGGGAGAGGAACCGACCAAGCGTTGACTAGCCCTACCCTTCTTCCTGGGAGCCCTAGAGTGATTCTTAAACACAATGTTGATGTCATCATAGGATAACTGATAGATATCTCCCCTAGACAACATGTTGAGGGTTTCCAACATATCCTCCTTGATCCCTCGAAGAAGAACTAGCTTGAGTGACTCAGGATCAGGGGTATAGTTGGCCCTCCTATATCTGGGTTGAAATCTCTCCTCATAGTCTTCTAGGGATTCATCAGGTCCAAGAGTCATCCTAAAGATTTCTTCCTTGGTTTCTTTGTACCTACAATAGTCCTTGTACTTGCTATTGAAGGCCTGTTGCATTTGGGCCCAGGTAGTGATGCTTCCCCCTGGCAGACCCATAAATCAGCGCAAGGCTGCAAGGGTAGAGGGGAATAACTTCAGGTTCTGCTCATCAAAGGCATATTCATAGGTCCAACAGACAACAACAAATTCAAACATGAAGGTGTCAGGAACCTTAGAGGTTAAGCCATGGAAGTGTGGAAGGGCAGGAGGGCTTATGTTCTTCATTCCAGCCTCTCCATTGGTCTCTCTGATAGGGAAAACCTCATTGTCCCTGTTTTCAACCATAGTTTGGGTAGTTGAAGTGGGTTCTTCTTCTTCCCCAATAGGTTCTTCAAAAATTTCAAGTTGCTCACCTAGAGGGTCTTCTAACTCCCCTATAGTTAGAGAGGGAAGCTCATAGTCACCAAACAAGAGTGAAGGTTGATTGTTTGAGGGTGTGGAGGTTTTTGGTAAGAATTTTCCTTGATTATCCCTACTCCTACGAGGCACGAAAGAAATGTTTTTTTGATTTTTTACTTTTTCAAAAACAATATGCAAAATAGAAAACAATGCTCAAGCATAAACAACATCTACTTAGACACCTCGTCGGCAACGACGCCAAATAGTGGTGAGCCTTGATATTGCAGCAAGAATGTTGCAACTCCTAAGGGCTCCTCAACTCAAATTATCAACCTGATGTTCGCACAAAATTCGAGGTGACAGTGCTATATGCACAACAGATAGGATTCCACTCATGCCACCCTCAGTTATGACATTAGATCGAAAGTTGTTAATTTTAGATGACAATGGTATGTTCTATGCTTTAGCACAATTTACTTCAATGTTCCTTGTCAGCTCAATGAAAGTTTTCAATTATATCCTGTAGCAATCACATTAACTTAAACACATTGACAACAAATGCAAATAGAACATAAAAACATGTGCAAAAGACAAGCCAAGACAAGGGACATAAGATGTGGCAGATGCCAGGGAAAAACCCCAATGTGGGGAAACCCTTTGATCAAATATTCTTATTATTCTTCAATAGTTCAACAGAGAGGGAGAGTACAAATATCAAATTAACTTGCCCAAAGCAGTCTTGTCAAATCAACAGTCAACAACAGTCCACTGCAACCCTAACTAGAAAGTCAACGGTGGTCAAAGCAACTCCAAAACGTCCTCCACGCTGCTCAGTCAACAATAGATAAATTTGGCCTTCCAAGAGAGTAATAGTCAACCCAAAATAGATCGATCAAACTAGTCAAAGGAGAGAAAAATACAACGATAATTTATGTAGTTAAATATGAAGTCAACGCTGAAGTCAAACTAGTAAAACTATCCCAATCACCTTAATTTTTGTGCCAATGTGTGCGGCCTCCAAAAATCAAAATTTTGCCCAAGAAAATGCAATCAACACTGGTCAAAGGCACCCTGGTCAACGCTGTTCTGTTTTCCTAAAATTTGGCCAACAAACAAACCCATAAATTTGTCCTCCTTTCACACGTGCGAAGTAGAGAAGGCTGCCTCCAAGTTGTACAAACCAATCAAGAGAGAAGAGAGAGATGTGATGAGATAAGTGATCTCCAAATGAGGAGAGAGGTCACTCATATTTATACACTTCGTTGAGGGTGAGGAGACACATCTGTTGGGCTTATGAGCCTACATTTGATTGAGGCCAACCTTGACAATTTGTACATGAGAGAGAATAAATTCAAAATTCCACTTTTGCTTCTCCAAATGAGATGATCTTTATATCAAAATTGACCTCTCGAAAAGAGGAATCCAATGCAATAATCATCTCCATCATATGAGCTGTCCCAAGGTGGAATTTGGCCCTAGTTGCCAATTTTAACACTCCCGCTCAACTAGGGAGAATTCCACCTGCTAATAGCATCTGTCATCATCATGCCATCCTGTCATCCTGTACCATCCCTATCATCACTGCTTTTCTCTGCTGAACCATGAAGTAATAATGAAGAAGAAGTGATCAAGCGTGACTCATAACATCATACTAATCTCCATTGACAAAAGTCAGTCCTTGATCCTAGATCAAGTTGTTGAACACCATGCATCCTAGTCGCATGGAGTATGACAGTACATGATGCGTCCATCGGTAGTGTGCCTTAACCATATTTTCCCAACTCATTGGCTAGATGAGAGGTACTTCCCATGAGTCCCAGACTCTATGTGTAGGATTGGTACTTCCCATAAGTCCCAGATTGTATAGGTAGGATGTGTGCTGGGGCATCGACAGGAGAAGGTGAACCACTCATTTTGCTCATATGCCATAGGAGAAGGTGAACCACTCATCCTATGCATATGTCAATTGTAGGGGAAGGTGAACCACTTACCCTACATACATGTGTTTAGGTAGGGGAAGGTGAACCACTTACCCTACACACATGTCAACCATATTGGGGTATACAGGGGAAGGTGAACCACTCACCCTATGGTTGCTCATAGCTCCAATAAAGTACCCCAAGCCCCCAGGAGCTCCTAGAGCTCTATGTCCAACTCATACAGGACCCTCATAGGAGGGTCGTTCCACGACTCCAAGTCTTTCTTGGAAGGTTAAGAATTTGACCTTCCCTAAAGGCTTTGTGAGAATGTCTGCGACCTACTCATCTGTTCTAATGTGTTGGAGCCTTATTTCTCCCCGTTGTACCATATCCCAGATAAAGTGGTACCTGATATCAATGTCCTTGGAGTGGTCATGGAGCATGAGATTTTCTAAAAGGCAAATCCCACTTTGGTTGTCACAGAAGATCACGGTTCTATCCAACATGTGCTTAAATAGCTCACTGAAGAGCTTCCTCAACCAAACGGCTTCACAACAGGCTATACTCGCAACGATGTATTTGGCCTTGGCAGTGCATAGTGCAACTGATTTCTGCTTTTTGCTCATCCAAGATATAGAAGCAGACCCCAAAGAGAAGCAACACCCAGACATGCTTTTACGATCCACCACACTGCTAGCCCAGTCAACATCTGAATATCCATGTAGCCTCAAGTTCTCGACAGTGTAACTCAATCCAATGAATGTGATGAGGCTCGGCCATAAATTGACTCAACGTGTTCACAGCGAAGCATATATTAGGACGGGAGTTGACCAAGAAGATTAGGGCCCCCACAAGTTGACGATACTTGGAAGGGTTTGCTAATCTACACCCGACAACACTTCCGCATAGCTTCTTAAAGTTGAGTTCCATTGGAGTAGTCATAGACTTGTAATCTACCATTCCACATCTCTCAAGTAGCTTCACAATGTATTTTCCTTGAGAAAGGAAAATATCACTTGGCTTTTGCCAGATCTCCAACCCTAGGAAGTAATGTGTTAGTCCTAGGTCCATCTCAGGTCCATCTCGAATTCGGAAGCCACTCCCTCTTGCATTGATGAATGAAAGGTCATCCCTTGTTAGAAAGAGATCATTGACATAAAGGACTAGAATGAGAGGCTTGTCCTTTTCAATCTTGAAGTATAGATTCGGGTCAACATCGCTCCTTGTAAATTCCAGCTTCATAAGATAACTATCAATCCTCTCATACCAAGCCCCAGGGGCTTGCTTCAAAAGTTCAACCCATAAAGGGATTTCTTCAACCTTGTTACGTTATGGTATGTTCTATGCTTATAACAGTTTACTTCTTTTTCTTATTATATTCCACAGATTAGCAATTACATGTACATAAAGTAAAGTTTAGATAGAACATTAAACGATCGACATAAAACAAGCCAAGACAAGAGACACAAGATGTGGCGGCTAGCCAGGAACAAACCCAACAATGTGTGGGGAAACCCTTTGATCAAATCTTCTTTTATCTTTAATAATTCAACAGAGAGAAATAGTACAATAAATCTGATTTATATCAACAGTAGCAAACCCTAGATCAACAACATCAACATTAGCGGCTTCATCATCAAACTAGGGTAGACGATATCTCACAAACCGACCGTCGGATCGGCATGATTCCACCACCGAAAGTTGCGACTTCCAGAGGAGGTTCAGATGAACCTATATCGCAGTTCAGATGAAGAGATATTCTAGTCCACGCAGGTCAATCTTTACTTTTATAGTTGCAACTTCAGTTTCGACAGCGTCCGACTTCAAACTAGGGCAGTTGATATCTTGCAAACCGTCCGTCGGATTGACTTGATTCCACCACCAAAAGTTGCGGCTTTCAGAGGAGGTTCAGTTGAACCTACAACGCAGTTCAGATGAGGAGATCTTCTAGTCCACGTAGGTCAATCTTTACTTCTACAGTGGCAGCTTCAGTTTCGGCAGCTTCTGGCTTCACATGTGTGAGAGAGAGACCCTTTTTTGCGCAGTAGAGAAGAGACTCATTTCTGTGCAGTAGAGAGAGAGAGATGTGATGAGATGAGTGAGTCCAAATGAGGAAAAGTCCTCCTGTATTTATACACAACGTTGGTGTTTGAATAGATGTGATTGCTGGGCTTCTGAGCCTACATGAGTTGTAGGTTGGCTTGATAATAATTCCATAATCAAAATAAATTCATATCTCCATGAATACTTATCAGAATCAGATGATCTTTATATCAATCCTACACTTCTCGACGAGAGGAATCTAATAAAAATATTATCAGCCTTGAATAAGATGACCCACATGAAGTTTTGCCCTAGTTACCAATTTTAACAAACCTGCATACATGTGTCTCACGATCTTGAACATTGAACCCCTCGTGTTGTTCCACATAGATTTCCTCTTTAAGCGAACCATGCAAGAAGACAATTTTAACATCCATATGGTGTAGGTTCCATCCTTGCGAAGTGGCAAGGGCTATGATTGAACGAATGGTGGTATATCGGGCAAATGGTGCAAATATCTTATCATAGTCTACTCCCTTTCGAGAGAAGCCTCGAGCAACAAATCTGGCCTTGAACTTCTCAACACTCCCATCGGCTCCATGTTTGATCTTGTAGAGCCATTTTGAAGTGACCACTGACTTATCCTTGGGTCTAGGAACCACATCCCAGACATCATTCTTGATGATCGACTCATACTCCTCATTCATCGCATCCTTCCAAACTTGGTCTTTCACGACTTCTTCGAGTGTGCAAGGCTCAGATTGTACAATGGTACTCATGGTAGCTAAGTACCCTTGATACCTATTCGACTTCTTGCTTTCACGAAATGTCCCCCTTGGTGCAATATGTTTCTCAACATTTTCGAGAGTATCTTTGAGCCACAAAGGTCTTTTTCTTGAAGTAGTGGGCTCACTAGGAGGTGGATCAATGGGATTCAACAGAACTTCAACATTGAGCATTGGTTCATCAAATGGAGGTTCATCCTGCTTTTCTGCATCAGCATCATCATTCTCCTTCATAGGGATAGGAAGATCTCGGGTCTTTCTAAGAGAAAAATCTTCATCAAAAGTGACATCATGACTTAATTCCACTTCCCTTTGACCAGGCACATAGATTTTATATGCCTTAGAAGTTTCATTGTAGCCCAAAAACGTTCCTTTCTTCCCAAATGCATCTAGTTCGTTTCTTTTCTCTTTCGGCACATGAAAATATACGAGACAACCAAAAATTCTAAAATGAGAAACATCAGGTTTCTTATCGGTGAATACTTCTTCAAGTATCTTGAAGTCCAAAGCTTGATGTGGGCATCTGTTTTGGACATACACAATGGTGTTGGCAGCTTCTACCCATAAGAACTTCAGAATACCTTGATCATAAAGTATAGCACGGGTGGCTTGTATGATAGTACGATTCTTCCTCTCGACAACTTTTGTTCAGAAGTATATGCAATAGTGTTCTCCCTCTTAATGCCAACTTCTCTACAATAGTCTTTGAATTCATTTTAATCATATTCGGTCTCATTATCGGTCCTCAATATTTTGATCTTCTTCCCTATTTGATTCTCGACCAAGGCTTTGAAAGAGCGGAACCATTTGAATACTTCATCCTTCTTATTTAAGAAATAGATCCACGTTTTGCGGGAGAAGTCATCCACAAGAATATCATAGTACAAATATGCACCCGAAGATGTCATGGGCAACATACCTGATAGATCAGAATGGACCAAGTGAAGCATATCGGTGGTTTGAGTCTCATTTGAGGGGAATGGTCCCCTTGTATGTTTTCCAGCTTCACAACCTTGACAAACACCTTCATGATCAAATTTGAATTTGGGCATACCTGTGACCATCTTCCTTAAATCAGGTAAGGCTTTGAAATTAAGGTGAGAAAATCTACGATGCCATAATTCGGATTGAAGAGAAGTATGACAAGTCATTGCTCCCAACAAACTTCCTCCAACCTGATAGAGACCTTCAACCCTGGATCCAAGAGTGAATGCATCTCTTGGGTTCCTTTTCCAAACACAAACTTTCCCATCAATGAATGTCACTTTGAAACCTTTGTCTTCCATCGCAGAAATAGAGACCAAGTCCTTTTTCTAAATAAGTAGTTGTTGAAGCAACAAATGTTTTTCCCAAAAATTCTAGCTTGAAACCAGTAACCCTTTCCCAACCCTTTCCCTTTGACATATGACGGGCAATTGAAAATCCCTGAGATCACCTAGAAGTAACGAGCAAATGAAGAAGATTTGAGCTCGCCTAGAAGGTATCAAGAACCATCTCAAAACCTTAAGCAATAGTGATAGTCATAGAATTGGGTTTGTTAAACACTGCAATAACAAATCATCTCCTCACTATGGATCTCTAAAAAAATAGCCAAAACTTTGGCCTTCACACGAGTACGTAGAATATTATTCATTCAAATTACAATGATATGACTATATTGAATTACTCTAAACAATTTGTTATGTGGATAGCTTCAAGGCTATCTTAGCTAACCCTTGTCACAAGTTCTTAGAGTAAGTCTGATTGGTTTTCTATTTGAAAAGCTCTCTCTGGATAGAGGGCCCCCATCATGGGAATTGAATGTGTTATGGTCTAAACTCTAACTAAAATAATTTAAGGGATTTGTTGAATTCAATGTCTTTTGGTCTAAATACTGATTGAAACAATTAAAGCGCATTTGTTGGTGTGTAGTAAGTTATATTTTCTACAATCCATCAAAATTATGGATACATGAAATACAAAATGAATTATCCCCATTTATATAGTGATAGTGATAGTCATATGACAGGCAATTGAAAATCCCTGAGATCACCTAGAAGTAATGAGCAAATGAAGAAGCCCTGAGCTCACCTAGAAGGTATCAAGAACCATCTCAAAACCATAAGCAATAGTGATAGTCATAGAATTGGGTTTGGTAGGCACTACAATAACAAATCGTCTCCTCACTATGAATCTCTAAAAAAATAGCCAAAATGTTGGCCTTCTCACGAGTACACAAAAGATTGTTCATTCAAATTACAATGATATGACTATATTGAATTACTCTAAGCAATTTGGTATGTGGATAGCTTCAAGGTTATCTTAGCTAACCCTTGTCACAAGTTCTTAGAGTAAGTCTGCTTGATTTTCTATTTTAAAAGCTCTCTTTGGAGAAAGGGCCCCCACCATGGGAATTCAATGTGTTATGGTCTAAACTCTAACTAAAATAATTTAAGGGATTTGTTGAATTCAATGTCTTTTGGTCTAAATATTGACTGCAACAATTAAAGCGCATTTGTTGGTGTGTAGTAAGTTATACTTTCTACAATCCATCAAAATTATGGATACATGGAATACAAAATGGATTATCCCCATTTATATAACAAAACTCAAAGACAAATATGTTTCATATTATGATTAATTATTGCATTCAATTCTCCAGTTTAAATTGTATATTGATTTTAAGATCTTATTATTGGTTGTCGATGTCTTGTTTTGGTGAGCACGAGTAAGTGGAATACAAAATGGAGTGTTTATCATTATATAACAAACTCTAGAGGACATGTGTTTGCTGTTATGAAGAATTATTGGTTTTTAATGTTACTCACCTCGCTTTTTTTTTTCCCTTTCATTTGAGGAGAGGACACTGCAATAGAGATAATGTGCAAAGGGGAAGTTTGCAATTTTTTATTTGTTTTTGGCTACATGTTTTTTCTTTGTTGAGTTATAGCATGGTCATAGCTGTTGTACTTGTTTAGCTTTGTTTTACATTTTTTTTCTCGTAGTTTGGTCTTGGCTTTGTTTATTGGATGTGCAATAGGAAAGGAAGGCATCAAGGAGAGAAAATCAAAGAGATAAGATGGAGGTTATCATTTGTAAATGACGGTGAATCACCTTAACTATATGCAATGCATTTCACTCACAATTATCTTTGAATCATTTGTGAATCCATTTGCTTGTTTTTCAATTTATTATATGTTTTCTATGTTGCCTCACACTCAACTATAACGATCTGCGTTGTTTAGTGAGCAACCACAATTGTATATTCTATGAAGGTCAAGGTGAAGATACCCTAGTCATTCTACCAATGCAGCTTGGACAATTGGTGAGCTATATTTTTTTGCTACATAAGAATATTTTCCTTTAATCAACTAAAATATTTGTTTTTTGCGAATTGATTTATTCGTTTGTCATGGCTTTAGGGTAGTATGATCTTGTTAATGAGTGTGAGGTTTGAGATTTTCTGATAACTTTGACATAGAATAAAGGGAAATTTATATTGAGGTTCACAATTTTAGGGCTTATTGTTCAGGTTGTTGCTGTGAACATGTATGTGTATGATTAATTCATCGCTCTTTGTATTTGATATTCATTTTCTCTCGTGGTTTATTTGTGATCTTATATATAATATTACTTTGTGCAGTGAGTGACTATAGTTGTAGTGTCTATGATGGTGCAGTATATGTCTTCTTGCTCCACATCAAATGCACACCTCCACACAACGTGCTTTGTAGAGGAGGTGGGTAAAGTCGAGTAGACAAGCATACTGACCCTTCAACCAACCAACCATCGCGCTAACATACAACAATAATTCCTTGTAGACCTTGGTATTTTGGGTGTTTAATATGTTTATATATGCTTAGATTCCTTTTTCGAAAAATTTATATCTTATGAAAACATTGTTTGTATTACTCATAGTAGAAGTACATCTAGTTTAAATTATATCTAATGCAAATGTTTGGTTCCATTGAGCATGGGAAATTTATATTGAGGTTCACAATTTTAGGGCTTATTGTTCAGGTTGTTGCTGCGAACACGTATGTGTATGATTAATTCATCGCTCTTTGTATTTGATATTCATTTTCTCTTGTGGTTTATTTGTGATCTTATATATAATATTATTTTGTGCAGTGAGTGACTATAGTTGTAGTGTCTAGGATGGTGCAGTATATGTCTTCTTGCTCCACATCAAATGCACACCCCCACACAACGTGCCTTGTAGAGGAGGTGGGTAAAGTCGAGTAGACAAGCATACTGACCCTTCAACCAACCAACCATCGCGCTAACATACAACAATAGTTCCTTGTAGACCTTGGTATTTTGGGTGTTCAATATGTTTATATATGCTTAGATTCCTTTTTCGAAAAATTTATATCTTATGAAAACATTGTTTGTATTACTCATAGTAGAAGTACATCTAGTTTAAATTATATCTAATGCAAATGTTTGGTTCCATTGAGCATGAATACATGAAATGCAAAATGGACTCTCCCCTTTTATATAACAATGTTAAAGAAATGTGTGTTTCTTATTACGATTAATTATTGCGTTCGACTCTTTAGTTTAACTTATATAATGATCTTAATATTTTGTTTTGTATATGTTGTAGATGGCTAGTTTTGATAAGCACGAACAAGTGGAATACAAAAGAGAGTGCCCATCGTTATAAAACAAACTCTAGAGGAGGTGCGTTTTCTATTATGAATAATTATTGGTTTTGAAATATGCTTACCATTATTAATTGTATGTATATTTTAACCTTATTCAATCCACGTTTTTTTCTTTCAACAGAGGAGAACACGTTGTAGGAGAGATGATGTGCAAAGGGGATATTTGCAATTTTTTTTGTTCATGTATGCATGTTTTGTTTTTTGAGTTTGAGCATGGCCATGCTTTGAGTTGTACTTATTTTCCTTTGTTTTTTTTGGGTCATTTTTTTGTAGTTTGGTCTTGGTTTATTTGTTGTGTGTGTTGCACTCGTTTTCCTTTGTTTTCACGTTTTTTGTAGTTTGGTATTGGTTTCATTTGTTGGGCGTGGAAAAGGAAATGAAGGAAGTAGACAGAGAAGGAAATGAAGGAAGCAGACAGAGAAAATGGAGGTTATTCTTCATAAATGAAGGTGAGTTAGCACACCTATATGCAGTGCATTTCACTTAAAAGCATCTTTTGCTAATTTGTGGCTCCACTTGTTTGTTATTTAATTTATTATGTGTTATCTATGCTCTCATAATCAACTATAATGATCTTCGTTATGTGGTGAACAACTACAATTGTATAATCTACAAAGGTCAAGTGGTGAAGATACATTAGAAATGCTACAAACATGGCACAAAGGATGGGTGAGCCATACTTTTTTTTGTACAAAATACTATTATCCTCTAATACACTGAAATATTTCCTTTTTGCAGAACGATTTATCCCTTTGTAATGGTTTCGAGGTAGTATGATCTTGTTCATGTGTGTAAGAATATTTCCTAAAACTTTGATATGAAAGAAATAGAAAAGTTATACTTCGGTGCACATCTTTAGTGCTTATTTTACTTCGGTGCACATCTTTAGTGCTTATTTTTCATGATTGTTGCTATTATAATATTAGCCAATAGAGGGTAGGTATGTGTATGGTTAATTCAAGCATAAGCTGGTTGATTTTCCACGACACTCAAGAATCTGGTTTGAGTTTAAAATCACGAACACAAACACACTCAGGTTCGGAAACACCTCTACTTTGCACAACGAAATAACATACATCAGTGAATCAATTAGTGCACATGACAATTTTTAACTTTTTAAACCCTATACTTGCAACAGTCTTAGGGCTCTTGTACTAGGGATCATGGCCCTTACATACAACCCCGATATAAGGACACAACTAGGGCTTGGTGTCAAATGCTATGACCACCAATCTACCCTAAACAAAGTACACGACATATTTGATGACAACACGCATTGAACTTGCATCTTCAACTGACACTATCAATGATCACAAGTACTTTTGTGTCATTGAACTTTGGCTCATGGATTTGCCCACTAACATCCTTCTAGCTCCATTAAGAACTCTACTCCTTGGGTGTTATGGATATGACCTCTTGTCAACCATATGGCTCTTTTGATTCCTTCCATGAACATTGTACTTGAGGTCTTCTAGACTACCCACTTGTCAATGTCCTGGATGCTCCATAATGATACTCCTAGGTCACACTAGATCTATCCCTCTTGGCTGCGCTTTCATCCTTCAAAGCTCAACCCTTTGGGCTTCCAAAATTACCCATACACAGTCAAAACCATGACTAATCTAGGGCTTTTGAGACTGCCTTTTCTTTTGCAATTTGTCTCCTTAAATTTTCCAGATTTAGGGCTATTCCAAACAACCCAACAACAATGAGAAGATGCATTCTAAAAGGAATTTCTGAAATTACCCATACACAGTCAACACCATGAATAATCTAGGGCTTCCAGGACTGCCCTTTTTTTTTGCAATTTGTCTCCGTAAATTGTCTAGATCTAGGGATATTCCAAACAACCCACCAATAGTGATAAGATGTGTTCTATATCCCTGTTCTTAGGGGTAATTACAACTTTTGTTCAAACCTTTGAACGTACCTTAACTTTTCCTTTAATACTTCACCCTTCTCATTGACCTTCCATCTAAAATTTCTACCCATAACAAAGAGTCATCAACCTTCCTTTCTAAGGTGTTGACCCTCTTCATTCATCAAAGATCTGAGCTATTCTTTCACTCAGATTTGGACATACCATAGGATGGCTCTCTGCATAGGAATAAGTCCTAACTAGTGCATATCAAAACTGTTGTCCAAAACCTCATGGACAACCCTCCAACCTTAGCAATCTATCTCCTTGAGGACGCTACCACTTAGCCTCCAAGCAACCACCATTCCGGTAATTTTCTTGACTGATATCCTAGGCCTTACTATGGATCTATGTGGCCCCAAATCTAGGGTTACCTCAGACGAGCGATACCCTTCTTCCAACCTTGTACTTGGTTCATTGGTTCTTGGAGGCATCCAACATTACTCCAACTTTCCTCCAATCCTCATGGCATACCAAAACAACTTTATTCTAGCTGTTTTGGCCCTCTAATAAGGTATAGGAGTCTGTGGCTAGATCACAAAAGTACCACAACTATTGGCCCAAAATGTTCGGCCCTTTTCCACAAGTCTCTTCCACTACTTGGATACATAGACTTGCCCACTGAAACCCTCACCAAACTCAGCTAACATCTTACTTGAACCTCAACCAGAGCATGAGATGAAAAGACAAACACGAAACTTTTCTTCTTGCTCTTTATGTATAATGGCTTCTTGAGGTACGCGACATCCTAGTATTAGTCCTTACCTAAGAAGAATTGCACTTGTTGGATAATCAAATGAGTTTCACAACTTCCCTTCTTATAGTTTTCTCATGAGGGTAGACTTTGCCCTCAAAGGGTGTCTTTCCAAGCCTAGGTCAGCTTGAAGTTTCTAGACAAACACCAACTAACATAAGGAAAATTAATTTATTCATTTGATCAAGACATTTCATCGTAGCCTTAGGCCACCCTTGCTCCTCTAAGGGTTTTCCACTTGCAACAATGAATAAATAATAATTCCTTTTCTTGGTTTCACACCCACACCTTGGGTACAAAATCCCAAAACAAACCCCAATTAACTCAAGGAAAATTAATTTCTTTGTTTGATCAAGACTCTTGATCGTAGCCTTAGGTCACCCTTGCTGCTATAAGGGTTCTCCACTTGCAACAATGAATAAATAATAATTCATTTTCTTGATTTCACACCCACACCTTGGGTACAACATCCTAATGCTTGGGTTCTTTGCCCACAAAAGGGCAAAACATTTTTCGGTGCAAACTCGCACAATAATTCATTTTCTTGATTTCACACCCACACCTTGGGTACAACATCCTAATGCTCTGGTTCTTTGCCCACAAAAGGGCAAAACATTTTTCGGTGCAAACTCGCACAAACCCAAGCACAGGTGGTTTGATAGTGAGGACTCCTTCATCAATAGAGACTTTTATGGGAAAACCCTTTTGTGGTGTAAACTCACACAAACCCAAGCACAAGTGGTCTGATAGTGATGACTCCTTCATCAGTAGAGATCCAATCCTGTAGAAGCACATTTCACTTAATTTTGCACTTGCATTGTTGTAATCGATTTGGTATATGCTGAGAAGCTTTCAATGATATTTTTATCCCAAAGAACTCTTTGAGATCGTCTCTTATGTAAATCTAAAACTTTTTTTTTTATCACTGCAACACCTTTAATTTTGTGTTGTGTAGAAGTAAACATGATGTTGTAGCCAAACAACTGTGCAACTTTATAAATAGCCAAAATGTTGGCCTTCACATGAGTACACAAAAGATTATTCATTCAAATTACAATGACATGACTATATTGAATTACTCTAAACAATTTGGTACTTCAAGGCTACCTTAGCTAACCCTTGTCACAAGTTCTTAGAGTAACTCTGCTTGATTTTCTATTTCAAAAGCTCTCTCTGGAGAGAGGCCCCCCCACCATTGGAATTCAATGTGTTATGGTCTAAAATCTGAATAAAATAATTTAAGGCTTTTGTTGAATTCAATGTGTTCTGGTCTAATACTGGTTGAAACAATTAAAGCGCATTTGTTGGTATGTAGTAAGTTATATTTACTACAATCCATCAAAATTATGGATACATGAAATACAAAATGGATTATCCCCCTTTATATAACAAAACTCAAAGACAAGTATGTTTCATATTATGATTAATTATTGCATTCAATTCTCCATTTTAAATTGTATATTGATTTAAATATCTTATTATTTGTTGTAGATGTCCACTTCTCGTGAGCACGAGTAAGTGGAATACAAAATTGAGTGTTTATCGTTATATAACAAACTCTAGAGGAGGTGTGTTTGCTATTATGAATAATTATTGGTTTTGAATTATTATTACCATTACTATCTATGTTTGGATTTTAATGTTATTCACCCCACTATTTTTTCCTTTCAGCTGAGGAGAGGAGAGGACATTGCAGTAGAGATAATGTGCATAGGGTAAGTTTGCAATTTTTTATTTGTTATTGGCTACATGTTTTTTTTTGTTTAGTTATAGCATTGTCATGCTTTTTGCTGTACTCGTTTAGCTTTGTTTTACATTTTTTTCTCATTTCTTGTAGTTTGGTCTTGGTTTTGTTTATTGGATGTCCAACAAGAAAGGAAGCAAGCAAGGAGAGAAAATCAAAGAGATAAGATGGAGGTTATCGTTCATAAGTGAAGGTGAATCACCTTAACTATATGCAATGCATTTCACTCACAATTATCTTTTGCTCATTTGTGAATCCATTTTCTTGCTTTTCAATTTATTATATGTTTTATGTGGTCTCACACTCAACTATATTGATATGCTTTGTGTAGTGAGCAACCAAAATTGTACAGTCTATGAAGGTCAAGGTGAAGATACCGTAGACATTCTACCAACGCAACTTGGACGATTGTTGAACTATATTTTTTTCCTACATAAGATTATTGTCCTTTAATCGACTGAAATATTTATTATTCATAAATGAAGGTGAATCACCTTAACTATATGCAATGCATTTCACTCACAATTATCTTTCGCTCATTTGTGAATCCATTTGCTTGCTTTTCAATTTAATGTTTTCTGTGTGGTGTCGCACTCAACTATATCGATCTGCTTTGTGTAGTGAGAAACCATAATTGTATAGTCTATGAAGGTCAAGGTGAAGATACACCCTAGACATTCTACCAATGTAGCTTGGACGATTGGTGAGCCATATTTTTTTCCTACATAAGAATATTGTCCTTTAATTGACTGAAATATCTGTTTTTTGCGAATCGATTTATCCTTTTGTCATGGCTTTAGGGTAGTATGATCTTGTTAATTAGTGTGAGGTTTGAGATTTTCCAATAACTTTGATACAAGACAAAGGGAAATGTTATATTGAGGTTCACGATTTTAGGGTTTATTGTTCATGGTTGTTGGTGCTATAACATTAGCCAAGGGCGAACATGTATGTGTATGATTAATTCAAAATCGCTTTGCATATTTTTTATTCAATTTATCTCATGGTTTATTTGTGATCTCCTACATAATATGACTTTGTGCAGTGAGTGACTATAGTTGCAGTGTCTAGGATGGTGCAGCGTATGTTTTATTGCTCCACATCACATGCACATCTCCACACAACGTGCCTTGTAGGTAAGGTCGAGCAAACAAGCATATTGACCCTTCAAGCAATCAACCATCGTTCTAACATATAACACTACTGCCTTGTGGACCTTGGGATTTTGTGTGTTCAATATGTTTAGATATGCTTAGATTCCTTTTCCGAAACATTTACATCTTATGAAAACGTTGTTTGTATTACTCGTAGTAGAAGCACATCTAGTTTATAGATTTTATATTTTTTTGAGATATAGCACAAAATATATCTGGAATCAAACTAAGTTGCATGACAAGTTCATATCTTCAAACTCTCTAGTTTAAATTCTATTAGAAATCTAATATTTTATTATTGGTTTCTCTCCTTTTATATAACAGTCTTAAAGAAATGTGTGTTTCTTATTATGATTATTTATTTCATTTGACTCTCTAGTTTAACTTATATAATGATTCTAATATCTTATTTTGTATCTGTTTTAGATGGCTTGTTTTGATGAGCACGAACATGTGGAATACAAAAGAGAGTGCCCATCGTTATTAAACAAACCCTAGCGCTGGTGCGTTTTCTATTATGAATAATTATTGGTTTTGAAATATGCTTACCATTGCTAATTGTGTGTATATTTTAACCTTATTCAATCCACTTTTTTTCCTTTCAGCAGAGGAGGGCACATTATAGGAGCGTTGATGTGCAAAGGGGATATTTTCCATTTTTCTTTGTTCTTGTTTGCGTGTTTTGTTTTTTGAGTTTAAGCATGGCCATGCTTTGAGTTGTTCTTATTTTCCTTTGTTTTTTTTTTTGCTCATTTTTTTTAGTTTGGTCTTGGTTTCATTTGTTGGGTGTGTTTTACTCGTTCTCCTTTGGTTTCCTTTTTTTCACGTTTTTTGTAGTTTTTTCTTGGTTTCATTTGTTGGGTGTGGAAAAGGAAATGAAGGAAGCAGATAGAGAAAAAAAATGAAGGAAGCAAACAAAGAAAATGGAGGTTATTGTTCAGAAATGAAGGTGAGTTAACACACCTATATGCAGTTCATTTCACTTAAAAGTATCTTTTGTTAATTTGTGGCTCCACTTGTTTGTTATTCAATTTATTATGTGTTTTCTATGCTCTCATAATCAACTATCTTCTTTATGTAGTGAATGACTACAATTGTATAATCTACAAAGGTGAAGTGGTGAAGATGCACTAGAAATCCTACAAAATTGGCACAAAGAAGGTGAAGTGGTGAAGATGCACTAGAAATTCTACAAAATTGGCACAGAGGATAGGTGAGCCATACTTTTCTCCTACGAAATACTATTGTCCTATAGTACACAAAAATATTTGCTTTTTGCACAATGATTTATCCTTTTGTAATGGTTTTGAGGTAGTATGATCTTTGTTCATGTGTGTGAGATTCAAGAATTTTTCCTAGAACTTTGATATGAAAGAAATAGAAAAATTATTCTTAGGTTCACATCTTTAGAGCTTATTTTTCATGATTGTTGCTACTATAATATCTATGAAGGGCGGGCAGGTATGTGTATGGTTAATTCAAGTGTAAGCTTGTTGATTTTTCCATGGCACTCAAGAATCTACCGAGTAACAGCCTTTTAGCTCCATTAAGAAGTATGCTCCTTGGGTCTTCTGGATATGCCCTCTTGTCAACCATATGGATCCTTTCATACGCTGAACTAGAGCTCCATTACTCTACCTTCTAACAACCCATTGATTCCTTTATTGAACAATGTACTTGACATCTTCTAGACTATCCACTTTTCAATGCCCTGGATGCTTGAAAATGGTACTCCTAGATCACACCCACTTGTCAACGTCTCGGATGCTCGAAAATGCTTCTCCTAGGTCACACCAGCAGATCTAACCCTCTTGGATGCCCTTTCATCCTTCAAGGATCAACCCTTAGGGCTTCCATAATTACCCCTACGCAGTCAACACCATGACTAATCTAGGGCTTCCGAGACTTCCCTTTCTTCTGCAATTTATCTCTTTAAATTGTCCAGATCTAGGGCTATTCCAAACAACCCACCGATAGTGATAAGATGTATTCTAAAGGGATTCCAAAATTACCCATACATAGCCAACACCATGACTAATCTAGGGCTTCCGAGACTTCCCTTTCTTCTGCAATTTGTCTCTTTAAATTGTCCTGATCTAGGGCTATTCCAAACAACCCACCGATAGTGATAAGATGTATTCTAAAGGGATTCCAAAATTACCCATACATAGCCAACACCATGACTAATCTAGGGCTTCCAAGGCTGTCCTTTCTTCTGCAATTTGTCTTCTTAAAGTGTCTAGATCTAGGGCTATTCCAAACAATCCACCATCAGTGATAAGATGTGTTCTATATACTTGTTCTTAGGGTTAATTACAAATGTTGCTCAAACCTTTGAACAAACCTTAACTTTTCCTTTACTACATCACCCTTCTCGTCATCTTTCCATCCCAAAATTCTATCCACAACAAAGAGTCATCTGCCTCCCTTTCTAGGGTCTCAATCCTCTTCATTCATCAAAGATGTGGGTTATTCTTTCACTTAGATTTGGACAGACCATAGGATGGTTCTCTGCATAGGAAGAAGCCCTAACTAGTGCATATCAAAATTGTCTTCCAAAACCTCATGGAAAACCCTCCAACCTTAGCAATCTATCTCCCTTAGGACGCTTGAGGGTCAGTTGGAGATGCACCATGTTGATCAGTCAGTTCGATTTTTCTGGGGCGTGGTTTGTTGAGAAAATCAAATAGGTGATCTAAGTTGCAGCAGAGGGGAAGGGATAATTGGGGGTTGGAGGATCTTCTCCAAGACCCCGAATGCACGACAGAGAGAGACAGAGGTAAGCCAGAGGAGGCAACGCAGACCAGGGAGGCTGACGCTGGGCTAGGAGTGCCCACACATTGCTTAACGCAAGGGAAGAGCTGCCCTCCTACAAAAGTTTGAATTCAGTCGGGGAGCAACAGGATCAGCCGAGAAGGCTGACGTCAAATATCCAGGAAGCAGAGGAGGTGGTGCGGAGCTGATGCAGTGTCTTAGAGTGCCCCACGCAGCTACTGGGAAGGGGCAGCACAGTTGTAGCCAGGGATAGTCAACCGAGTTGCCGGATTGGAGAGATTTTGCTGGTGAAGTGAGGTAATCTCACTTAGGTTTCTGCTAGTATATTTTATCTTTGTAACTAGATAGCCGAGAGGGAATCCAAAGTTGTATTCATAACTATTGCTTAATATTAGAAAACCCTCAAAGCTGCTACACCAGTTTTCCCACATTGGGTTTTTCCAGGGATGTTTGTCTAAAAATAATGGTGTCCCTTGTGTGTTTGTCTCATATCTATTTCAGTTTATGATCTGTATGTCAGTGTAGTATGCAGTAGTGTTTTCCATCAATGTTTAAATAATTAAATAACTTGTTGAATGTAAAAACAAGTAGGAGATGATAAACCCGTGATTGCAGTAGGATTTTTGATGTGTAGATTCAAAAATTTTCACACTTCTAGCCCTGTACTTGTTGCATTGGTCCCCTAAGGCATGCGGTGTTACGCCATCTTTCCTCGAATCCTCATGGCATACCAAAACAACCTTATTCTAGGTGTTTTGGCCCTCTAATAAGGCACAAGAGATTGCGGCTAGATCACAGAAGTACCACTACTATTGGCCCATAACTTTCGGTCCTTTTCCACAAGTCTCTTCCACTATTTGGATGCACAGACTTGCCCATTGAAACTCTCACCAAACTCAGATAACATCCTCCTTGAACCTGAACCAGAGCATGAGACAAAAAGACAAACACGAAACCCTTCTTCTAGCTCTTTATCTACCTTGGCTTCTTGAGGTATGCGGCCTCCTTGGATTAGTCCCCACCTTGGAAGAATTGCTTCCGTTGGATAGTGAAATGAGTTTAACAGCTTCCCTTCTTATAGTTTTCTCATAAGGGTAGAGTTTGCCCTCAAAGGGTGTCTTTCCAAGCCTAGGCCGACTTAAAGTTTCTAGACAAACCCCAAATAACTTAAGGAAAATTAATTTCTTCATTTGATCAAGAGCCTTGATCGTACTTAGGTCACCCTTGCTCTAAGGGTTTTCCACTTGCAACAATGAATAAATAATAATTCCTTTTCTTGATTTCACACCCACACCTTGGGTACAAAATCGCAAGACAAACCCAAATTAACTTAAGGAAAATTAGTTTCTTCATTTGATCAAGACTCTTCATCGTAGCCTTAGGTCACCCTTGCTCCTTTAAGGGTTCTCCACTTGCAACAATGAATAAATAATAATTCATTTTCTTGAATTCACACCCACACCCTAGGTACAACATCCCATGGGTTCTTTTCCCACAAAAGGGTAAACCCTTGTGTGGTGCAAACTCACACAAACCCAAGCATATAGGTGGTATGACAGTGATGCCTCCTTCATCATAGAGATCCAGTCCTGTAGAAGCACATTTCACTTAAATTTGCACTTCCATTGCTGGAATCAATATGAGATATGCCGAGAAACTTTCAATGATACTTTTCTCCCAAAGAACTCTTTGAGATTGTCTCTGATGTAAATCCAAAACATTTTTCTACATCACCAACTCCTTCAACTTTTTGTTGTTTAGAGGTAAACATGATGTTGTAGCCAAACAATTGTGTGACTTTATACATTGTTGGGTGTTTCAATCGCTTATGCGTGCTAGTAGAATGGAAGAGATTGGAGGTCAATGTCTACATACAAATATAAAATCAAATAATTTTTATAGTTGTCGAAGAAACAGAGAAAGAAGTCACAATAGGTATGAGAAGACCACCTTTGTATTGGAGTTCTTTAAGCTAAAAACACTCACCAACCCAAAGTTTGTATAAGCGACATTAGCACAGGGAAAAGCATTTGAAAAAGATAACAATTTTCTGGGAAGGCAACTCATTGACCAAAACTATGTGTCAAAGTCCTATTTTAATAGGTATGAGAAGACCACCTTTGTATTGGAGTTCTTTAAGCTAAAAACACTCACCAACCCAAAGTTTGTATAAACGACATTAGCACAGGGAAAAGCATTTGAAAAAGATAACAATTTTTCTGGGAAGGCAACTCATTGACCAAAACTATGTGTCAAAGTCCTATTTTATGAGATTCATTTTGTCTGATTTGGTAACTAGCAAGTTTAGTAAGGTGTACGAGAGCTATATTTCCCACAAACACGGGGAAACCAATATTTCTGCAATGATTCTTCTCACTTGCATGGGTGGCCTAATCTTGTTGTAGGCTCTAATTCTCGTTGAAATCACTACCTAGCCTACGCACTGCTCCACGACCCTTTTGTTTTCCTGGGACACAACAAACCATAAGCTACCAAGATTGGCAAAGCTATTGTATATAGTCGTCAACTTGTCACTCCTATGTGACACTGCAAAAATATGCATTGAATTCCTAGACCGAAAAGTGTGAAGATTGATAGCTTTCATACCCAACGCAGTTTCTTTCTTATCAGATAATTTCCCTCTACTCATATTAAATATAAAGTTAAATATATGCCCTTCTAATCCTCCACATAGGATCATCACCAATGGGATTTATATCAAACTCAATGATCAAATATTTCTCCAATTTCTAGATCAACAATTACCCCATTTGTGGCCAAAAGAACCTGAAAAACATTGTGATTACAATTATAGAAAACCTAGTGGGTACTATCAAATATGACCAAATGTCCTTTTTGCCTAGTAGCTTTGTTGATGCGTGCTCATGACTGCAAACTGTAAGAGGAAACCCTCTTTAAATGCTCCAAAATAGGGAACAACTTGACCTTATGCTTGACTTTCATCTAAAATACAAAAGTTTGTTACAAGATCGATATTTACATATCTTTCCAAAACTTCTACATGTGATCTTGAAACGACTAGCTACTGGTGCAATTTAATAAGTTCTAAATCTCCATATATCGACCTTATGTACACAAATCCACTATCTAAATAAGAAGTTATTGAAGCAACAATTTTTTTCCCTAGAAGTTCTAGCTTGAAACTAGTAATCCTTTCCCCTTGACATATGACAGACAATTGAAAATCCCAGAAATCACTTAGAAGTATCGAGCAATTGAAGAAGCCCTGAAATCACCTAGAAGGTATCAAGCATTAGGGAAATTTTGAGGTCTAAAATGGGCCTCCTAAGAAAAGTGTACAACCAAAATGAAATTTATAAGAACCAACAGGATTCAAGATTATGACGTCGACCATGGGGGATGATTCACCATTTTTGGAGTAAAAAAGTTCAAAGATTAAAAAATAATAAAATAATAAAACTACTTTTTCAACTTGTATTTTTAACTTATCTCCGTAAGGTTTTACCCAAATTTCAAGCGAGAGTACTCTTTGGATGCCAAACTTATTTCCTCATCCAAGGAGTACCCATGTTGCATACTTTTGATGGACCCTGCTACACGAAAAATGAGAAATACATGAAAAAACTTGATTGCAATCACACTTTTCATCTGTCTCATTTTTCGTGTAGCAGGGTTCATCGAAAACATGCAACATGAGTACTTCTTGGATGAGGAATCAAATTCTGCATTAAATGAGTGTTGCCGTTTGAAATTTGAGTAAACCCACAGCGAGATAAGTTGAAAATACAAGTTGAAAAAATAATTTTTTCTTTTTTCTCTTTAAAATTTGGTGATGTAATGTAATATTATTTTATTATTTTCACTATTATTTTATAATTTCCTTAGGAGACCCATTTTAGACCTCAAAATTCCCCCAATAAACCATCTGCAAACCATAAGCATTAGCGATAGTCATAGAATTGTGTTTGGAAGGCACTACAATAACAAATCGTTTCCTCACTATGAATCTCTAAAACAAACAACCAAAATGTTGGCTTTCACACTAATAAACCATAAGCATTAGCGATAGTCATAGAATTGGGTTTGGTAGGCACTGCAATAACAAATCGTTTCCTCGCTCTGAATCTTTAAAACAAACAACCAAAATGTTAGCTTTCACACTAGTACGCAGAAGATTATTCATTCAAATTACTATGACATGACTATATTGAATTACTCTAAACAATTTGATATGTGGATAGCTTTAAGGCTACCTTAGCTAACTGTTGTCACAAGTTCTTAGAGTAAGTCTGCTTGATTTTCTATTTCAAAAGCTCTCTTTGGAGAGAGGGCTCCCACCATGGGAATTCAATGTGTTATGGTCTAAATTCTGATTAAAATAATTGAAGACATTTATTGACTTCAATATGTTCTGGTCTAAATATTGACTGAAACAATTAAAGCGCATTTGTTGGTGTATAGTAAATTATATTTACTACAATCCATCAAAATTATGGATACATGAAATAAAAAATGGATTATCCCCCTTTATATAACAAAACCCAAAGACAAGTGTGTTTCATATAATGATTAATTATTGCATTCAATTCTCCAATTTAAATTGTATATTGATTTTAATATCTTATTATTTGTTATAGATGTCTTGTTCTGATGAGCACGAGTAAGTGGAATACAAAATGGAGTGTTTATCGTTATATAACAAACTCTAAAGGAGGTGTGTTTGCCATTATGAATAATTATTGGTTTTGAATTATGGAGGTTATCATTCATAAATGAAGGTGAATCACCTTAACTATATGCAACGCATTTCACTCACACATTTGTGAATCAGTTTTCTTGCTTTTCAATTTATTACATGTTTTATATGTGGTTTCACACTCAACTATATCGATCTGCTTTGTGTAGTGAACAACAACAATTGTATAGTCTATGAAAGTTAAGGTGAAGATACCCTAGACATTCTACCAATGCAGCTTGGACGATTGGTAAGCCATATTTTTTTCCTACATAAGAATATATATTTTCCTTTAATTGATTGAAATTTTTGTTTTTTGCGAATCGATTTATTTTTTTGTCATGGCTTCAGGGTAGTATGATCTTGTTAATGAGTGTGAGGTTTGAGATATTCCAATAACTTTGATACAGAATAAAGGGAAATGTTATATTGAGGTTCACAATTTCAGGGCTTATTGTTCAAGCTGTTGTTGCTATAACATTAGCCAAGGGCGAACAGGTATGTGTGTGATTAATTTATCGCTTTGTATATTTGTTATTCATTTTCTCTCGTGGTTTATTTGCGATCTCATATATAATATTACTTTTTGCAGTAAGTGACTATAGTTGAAGTATCTAGGATGGTGCAATGTATGTTTTTTTACTCCATATCACTTGCACACCCCCACACAACGTGCCTTGTAGAGGAGGTGGGTAAGGTCAAGCAGACAAACATACTGACCCTTAGACCAATCAACCATCGTGCTAACATACAACACTACTGCCTTGTGGACCTTGGGATTTTGAGTGTCCAATATGTTTAGATATGCATAGATTCCTTTTCTGAAAAATTTACTTCTTATGAAAACATTGCTTGTATTAGTCGTAGTAGATGTACATCTAGTTTATAAAATTTATATTTTTTTGAGATATAGCACGGAATATAACTGGAATCAAACTAAGTTGCATGACAAGTTCATATCTTCAAACTCTCTAGTTTAAATTCTATTAGAAATCTAATATTTTATTGTATATCTAGTGCAAATGACTTTTTCCATTGAGCATGAATACATGAAATACAAAGTGGACTCTCCCCTTTTATGTAACAGTCTTAAAGAAAGGTGTTTCTTATTACGATTAATTATTGCGTTTGACTCTTTAGTTTAACTTATATAACGATTCTAATATCTTATTTTGTATCTGTTGTAGATGGCTTGTTTTGATAAGCACGAACAAGTGGAATACAAAAGAGAGTGCCCATCGTTCTAAAACAAACTCTAGGGAAGGTGCGTTTTCTATTATGAATAATTATTGGTTTTGAAATATGCTTACCATTATTAATTGTGTGTATATTTTAATCTTATTCAACCCACTTTTTTTTCCTTTCAGCAGAGGAGAGCAGATTGTAGGAGAGATGATGTGCAAAGGGGATATTTACAATTTTTCTTTTTCTTTTTTTGTCTGCATGTTTGGTTTTTTGAGTTTGAGCATGGCCATGCTTTGAGTTGTACTTATTTTCCTTTGTTTTTTTTTTGCTCATTTTTTGTAGTTTGGTCTTGGATTAGTTTGTTGGGTGTGTTGTACTTGTTTTCCTTTGTTTTCATTTTTTCACGTTTTTTGTAGTTTGGTCTTGGTTTCATTTGTTGGGTGTGGAAATGGAAAGGAATGAATTTTTCTTTTTCTTTTTTTGTCTGCATGTTTGGTTTTTTGAGTTTGAGCATGGCCATGCTTTGAGTTGTACTTATTTTCCTTTGTTTTTTTTGGCTCATTTTTTGTAGTTTGGTCTTGGATTAGTTTGTTGGGTGTGTTGTACTTGTTTTCCTTTGTTTTCATTTTTTCACGTTTTTTGTAGTTTGGTCTTGGTTTCATTTGTTGGGTGTGGAAATGGAAAGGAAGGAAGGAGACAGAGAAAGAAATGAAGGAAATGGATGGAGAAAATGGAGGTCATTGTTCATAAATGAAGGTGAGTTAAAAGTATCTTTTGCTAATTTGTGGCTCTACTTGTTTGTTATTCAATTTATTATGTGTTATCTATGCTCTCATAATCAACTATAATGATTTTCTTTATATAGTGAACGACTACAATTGTATAATCTACAAAGGTCAAGTGGTGAAGATACACTAGAAATTCAACAAACTTGGCACAAAGGATGGGTGAGCCATACTTTTCTCCTACAAAATACTATTGTCCTTTAATACATTGAAACATTTGCTTTTTGCATGATTATTTATCTTCTGTAATGATTTCGAGGTAGGATGATCTTGTTCATGTGTGTGAGATTCAAGAATTTTTCCTAAAACTTTGATATGAAAGAAGTAGAAAAGTTATACTTAGGTTCACACCTTTAGTGCTTATTTTTCATGATTGCTGCTAGTATAATATTAGGCAAGGAAGAGTAGGTATGTGTATGGTGAATTCAAGCGTAAGCTTGTTGATTTTTCCATGCCACTCAAGAATCTGGTTTGAGTCTAAAATCACAAACACAAACACACTCAAATGCGACAACACTTGTACTTTGCACAACAAAAAAACATACATTAGTGAATCAACTAGCGCACATGACAATTTTTGACATTTTAAACCCTACATGTTATATTATAAACTATAATAAAACAGTCTTAGGGCTCTTGTAATAGGGATCATGGCCCTTACATAAAACCATGATATAAGGACATAACTAGGGCTTGGTGTCAATTGCTATGGCCACCAATCTACCCTAAACAAAGTACACTTGACGTACTATTTGACAACACGCACTATAGCCCTTTCAATCCACGTACCTTGAACATGTTGAAATTTGGTACCGGAGGACAGGTGGTTCCCTAAGGCTTTGATCTTTGGCCTAGGGAAAAGTGTCCAAAAGAATTTAATTTTTCTCCTAAAGTGACTTTATAATTTTTATAAAGTCAAATCTAATTTAAAAGTGACTTTAAGTGATAAAGTTACTAAAGTCTAATTTTAAAGTGACTTTAATAAAGTCAATGAAAAATTAGAAAGGAAAAAGTGACTTTGGAAATAAATGACTAAGTGAGTCTTTATTAAAGTGGGTGAATTAAAAAATAGAAAGTGAGATTTAAATGTGCATTTAATCTCAGCCATTGAATTTAGGGATCACCAAAAAGTCATTTAGGGTTGGGTTAAAGGAGGAAAAGGAGAAAAAGATCATTCATTCTTTCATGAGCAGATTGGGAGAAGGAGAGCAAGAGAGCAAGGGAGATTTTTGGACAAGAAAGAGAAAGAGGTAGCAGTTTGGCACACATACCAGGCAGCTCTTCAGCAAAATCAGAACAGCAGAAAGACAAAGCAGAACAGCAGCAAGAACAAGCAGAAAAAGCTGATTTTTTTTGCTGAAAACTGAGAAAAACTGAATTTTGGGCACGAATATCGAGGAACTGATTTTCGGCACAAAAGTCGAGGTCTGTTCGTACAGTCCGTACGGTCTGTACATCTATACGTCCGTACATCCGTACAGTCCGTACCGCGCGTACAGCAAAGTTTCCAGGTGGTCTGTTGGGCTGAAAACAGATAAGTTTGCTTGCTGGAAAAATTATTTTGCTGTAATTTTTGCTGAAATTTTCTTGCTGTAAAAAGGCTTTTTTCAGAAATAAAGAAGAGCTCTCAAACTGGTTTTCCCGAAGAGTTGTAGGGGGTTTTTCCAGGGTCACGTTGACCAAAAATATCAGTGTTTTAATGTGTTTTAATGGCTGTTTATTATTGCTGATTTTTATTTCTGCAATTTCCAGCATTCTGTAAATTTTCCAGAATTTGTGTTTTCAGCAAATTTATTTTTTCAGCATTGTTGAATGTATGGTTATGGGAAAGAGCATTTAACTACATGGGAGAAATAAGGAGAAACTGAAAACCAGAGTGGGAAAACAGACATTTTAACAGATCCAGCAATTAAACTTCAAGACAAATTGAATGCTTTAAATGATCATAAAATTTAAATGCTGATCAGTTACCACTTTCGCATAGCTAACTTTAACTAAACATTTAAATGCATTTAGCTATGGAAAAATGGACCACAAAAAATGAATTTTCAATTTTTTTTTTTTACTTTTTCAATATCTTTTTTTATTTTATTTTTAAAATTTTTAAATATTTTTATTTCTAAGAATAAAACGAACTAAAATCTTAATAAAATAAAACTTTAAAAACTAAAACTAAACTAAAGAAATATAACACTGAAGCCTAACTAAAACTAAGAATATAATTTTTTTTTTATATTATTGAAATTTAAGAAATTAAACTAAATCTAAAAAAATGAAACCACAACTTAAAGCTAAAACTTTATAGATTTTTTTTTTTATTTTTACTAATTTTTATGATTTTAAAGATTTAAACATAAACAAAACTTAAATCTAAGTCTAATTAAACTAATGAAAAATTAAAATATATTATATGATAAATAATAATATATATATATATATATTATATTTTTAATTTTAATTTTATTTAACAAAAAAAAAACTATAGAAAAAGCAAAATTAAATCTAAATCTAGAATTAAAACAAAAATTTAATAGATCTAAAACCAACGCATGTCTAAATCTAACACTAAACTTTTAATTTTTAAATGAAACGCTAGACAAAACCTGAAACAGAACCCGTAGAATATGTGAAAAAAAATCGAACGCTTTGTTTGTTGTTTGCTGCGCAGGTAATGGACGGCAAAAGGGTTTGCTGAATGAGATTGCTGCAGTCTACGTGCAGGTTGGAGATGGAATACGGCAGCAGTTAATTGTTTTGCTGGTGCGTGGAGCAGCGTGGAAGGAATCCACAGGAAGTAATGCTGAAGAGAAATGCGGAAATGGAGCTGTGAGGAGACAGGGATTTGATTTACAGCAGAGTGAGAGGAGCTCTAAATATTTTCCAGAAATCTTGACAAAATTTTTAACTCGCTCTCCCTTAGATTTCTTGAAACCCTCATAAAATAAATTTAGATCTGAAAATGAATGATTTTAAAACCCTTGCAATGTAAGATTGCTGGTTGATATTTTTGGAAAGCAATTTTAAATGAAACCCCAGCAAACAGATAGCTTGGAGAATCTCGAATTTCTTCAGCAAAAAACCTACAAGAACTGATCCTGAGGCCAGATCTTACCCTCCAGGGCCTAGATCTGGCTTCAAACAAAATTTTCTCCTCAGACCTGTAACCTGCAACCTGTAATGGCAAAACATAACACCCAAAGAGAATATGTGCAAGAATCGAAACTGAAAACCCTAACTAAATAATTACAATATTCACAAACTGCAGACTCTAAAATAGCCAGATTTCTCGTTATGCCACATAAATATTTTCAGAATTTAAATTTTAATGTGAGATACTTCAGAAAACCCTTCATGCATTCATAAAAAAAAAAATTCAGATGATAAGCCCGAGATTAAAAACTAGCTGGGCTCTTTCAGAAAACACGATCCGGGAGTTGGCTAGTTCAGCCGAGAACTTCCCCTAACGCCCAGTAAACTCAAAACTTAAGATTTCCTGCACAGCTTAAAATCAACCATTAACATAGAGGGAGAAAACAATAATGAAATCCAGATCATATGGAGATACTTGCCATTATATTTCAGAATCTAAACTATCGTTCAAACCCCAAAGATCAAACAAGATACCTGTCCCTGAATCAATCTTCATCAAGCTATTATCAATCACTAAAAATAAGATTATGCAGAAAAATAAAACAATCTTACAGCGTTTCCAGAAGAGTAACACCAGCAAAATTTTCAACCCCAAAGTCTTTTTTTATTGCAAAAAAAAAAAAATAACTACAAGAGAACTTTCTTTTAGGATAGCTTCAGATCTAAATGATTCAAATGACCCCTAGCACCGTATTTAAAGGAAAATCAAACGGGTTAGTTTGAATGTCCAGTAAACTAATCTCGACCGTGATGAGGTCAAGATTTTTCTTTTATCTCATCCGTCGATTTTTTAAATGCATTTTAAATATTAAAATTAAAATTCGCATTTTATTTACTCAGAAATTGACTTATTATTATTTTATTATTTTTTAAATTTTTATTTTATTTTCTTTTTTATTTATTTATTTTTTTAATTATTTTTTAATTATTTTTTTAATTTTTCATTTTTTTTATTTTTTAATTTTTTTATTATTTTTTTATCTATTTTTGATTTTTTAATTTTCTTAATTTTTTACTCTTATTTTGGATCCTCGAACTTAGCCTTTGGAAAAATCACCTAGACCTAGGACTTATGAGGGGATTAAAACATTTTCTAACCCTCAAAACACTTTACATCATGACTTTTACAATTTTACATCCAAAGGGGGAAAACCCATTTGACATAGACCCTCATGAACCACCCAGTTCTGCGACCGAATATAATTTAGCAGATCAACACACTAGGATTCCCCTAAGATTCTAATGACAAAATTCATTCCGGCTTTGGGGTTAGGCTGAAAGAAAACTCTGCCGATCATGGATCGGTGAGACAAAAAACCTTCCGGAACGTAGATTATCACTAGAAAATTAGGTCCACCTAGGCAATTTACATACATGACACAACTCTGCTAAGATTATTTACAATTCACACACGCAGACTGGGTTTACAAAACAATATGATTGGATTGATGATGATAGGCACGGACACGTTGCTCAAGCGCTATCCCTTTTGCGAAAAAGGGGGTGTACTGCTAATGAGTAGTTGACACATAGTGGTCAACAAGGCCTTTGATCAGTTTCAGGGGTTTAAGGCTCTCATGGAGAACCAAACAGGGAGGAAGATTAAAGTGTTGAGATTGGACAATGGAGGCGAGTATACCTCTGATGAGTTCCAGGATTTTTGCAGGGAAGCAGAGATTAAGGAGCTCATAGTACCTTACAACCCTCAGCAGAATGGGGTTACCGAGAGGAATAATACGACTAACGTGGAGGAAACAAGGGCAATGATCTATGATCAAGAGTTGCCTATGTTTTTGTGGGCAAGGACTTGCAATACAACTATGTATGTGCAGAATAGGAGTCCTCACAGGGTTTTACAGGACATGACTCCTAAGAAGTTGTTTACAAGAGTGAAACCAAATGTGAGTCACTTGTGCATATCCGGTGGTTCAATTTATGGCCATGTGCCTACAAAGAAGAGGACTAAGTTGGAGCCCTTATATGAGAGGCGCCCTTATATGGGAGTGGATTACGAGGAGACATTCACATCTGTCACTAGATATGTTGAAGAATGTAACTAGGTTTGGTCTTCATAATTGTATTTGAGTCATAATGAAATATATTCATCAAAATAAAGAAAAAGAAAATTTTTATTATTATTATTATTATGACTTATTAAAGCATGGGTTTCATGCTTGGATCATCATATTTTAGGTCAAAGTCCCCATTGAGGACTTCTAGGATTTATACTAAGTCATTAGAGTCATTGTCCATTAAAAGAGACCCTTCTTGGGCTTTTGAATCATGTAAAAAGATTTATTATTGATTCAAATAAGTTGTCGCCTCCATACCAAGTCGGCCTCAAACTAGGTAATTCGACCTCACCAAAGGCCTATATATTGGAGCAGTTTCATTCATTTGGAGGTCACTCACTCACAAGTTTGATATCCAATAGAAAGAGCACAAAAAGTACAAAGTTGCAAAAGAAGGAGAAGAATTGCTAGAAGGTCGAAATTCTAGAACATCTCTCTCTCACACATGTGAAATTGTTGGGTTACTTATGGAAGATCGAAGTTTTTACTGGGTCAAAGATTTTGTTGGATCAAAGTTTCTGTTGGGGTAATTGTTGGGTCAAAGATTTTGTTGGGTTGCTGTTGGGTCGAAGATTTTGCTGGGCTACTGTTGGATCGAAGTTTTGTTGTTGCATCTAGGTCAAAGTTGTTATCATCTACAGAAGAAGGAAAGGATTGACTTGGTGTGGAGGAAGTCTGTGTCTAGGTCAAGAAGTATTGGATCATCTCATGAAATTATTAAGGACGAGTTGTTGATTGGGTTTTCCCGTAGATAGGCTTTTTCCCTGGCTGTCCGCCTACATCTAGTGTTTGTGATATTTGTGCTATTGTTTTGATAATTGCTTAATGAACTAAAGATAAAAGAGGAACATAAGAAAACATAAGAATATCACAAGTAATTATCAACATAAAGAAAATATTTTTGCCTTTTTTTATTTTCTAACACAGTATCAGAGCTAAGGTGAAGGAGGAGGAAAAAAGCAGCTTGAAGACCTATTAAAAGAAGAATAAGGAGTTTTAAGAAGTTTTAAGAAGTTTGAATAAGGGTCATATAAGAAGTCAAGCCTACCATCCTCAAGGACAATGTCTAACTCAATGAAGGGATAAAACAAATTAGAAGGAGCATCCAACTACAAGACACGGAAGAAGAGAATAGACCTCATCCTCGAGAAGAATAAAGTATTGGATTTAGTCAAAGGAAAAGTAAAGAAGACTACAAATGAGTCAAGTGATGCTGAAAAGGCAAAGTTCAGGGAAACAGAAATATTGGCCATGACACTAATGGTGGATGGAATAAAGGATAACCTCATTCCATATATATCCAACATAGATTCTGCTCAAGAGATGTATGAGGCATTATCCAAATTATTCACTATCAAGAATCTTGGTCAAATAGCAAGTCTTAAGAATGAACTAAGATCTATAAAGATGACAAAAGAAGACAATGTGGCAGTATGGCAAGGATATGTCGTCCCACCCTCAAATGAATAAGAAGGCCAACAACACTTTTCGCCAAAAGATAAGTAGTTTGGTGGCAATGCACTTTCAACTTATTGGGTCCACTACAAGAATGAGTTGGATAATCACACACCCACTCTCTCTTCTTCCAGCAACATTTGACTTCACACTAAATTGGGTATGCCCACTCAATTTTCTCTCTTGTACTTGTGCCTCTTTTCACAACTTCCTTATCAAATGGCCAAACCAATATTGTGTACCTCTAGGTGATTACCAATTCAATGGTAGCATTTCCTAGGGAATTGGACAATTTTATGATGATGTTTAAGTCTTCATATATACATCCACGCATGTATTTGAGTTGGATCATCTCATACCTATTAAGCTAGGTATCCCCTCCTTTTGTAATTTATCATCCTTCTTCATGTCCCCATGTGAAGATTAAGGGGCAATGTTTGAATGATGGTAATCTTAACATGTGTCCATTTAGGGCTAAGCACCCTCTTTTATGTAGTAGTTTATATATTTGACTAGGTTGGCTAGTCAACCTCTTGGAGTTTGTGCCCATGTTATGTGAGGCTATAACCCCCTCCTAAATGGATGCCCCCCTTTCTTGAAGGAACATATCACTTGAGTAGTGTACAAATATACATAACTCAATTTTTCATTTGTATCACCTTATCATATTGATTTACTGTGACTGACTCAGCCTACACGCATGAATCCAGCCTACATCCACCTTGTGTTTTTCTTGCTCAGGGGTTCATCTTCTCTTCTCTCTATGATGTGTTTATGGTTCATCCTAATTTGTGGTTTGTTGGTGGTTCCATCCTATCCTTCTCTCTCACGTGATCTCAAGTTTCAACACAAGTTGTCATGTAACCACGCGTGATGCACACCATTTGAGGGAAGGCACATTCTTGGGTTGAGGTTTGACCTTATTGGAGAAAGATTCTCTTCGAGGGCACATGAGTTGGTTAGAGTGAACCTTCTCAAGGTGGAGCACTCTACTTGTGGACCCATTCTCATTTGTCGACCTAGTCTAGGGTTTTACCTTACTTGTAACTCACTCCTCATCTTACTCTATAAAAGAAATCAATAGTGCACCACTTTATAACAATGGTACTTTGCTTTTTTGATTTAGTAAAGAGTAGAGAAGAGTAATTTAATAGTTGTAGGGTCATGAATGAGAGAAGCCGCATGCTCTAGGAGGTGACCTTTTGCATTGTGAGCTTGTGAGGCAGTGTATATGTAATCTTCTTTTCTACAAATAGAGAGATATGTGATTGCTGGTGCAAAGTGTCTTTGCTGATCTGATTCTTTTTACTAATGTTCTGTTACAGATTTGTATGCTATCTTGATTTGTTCCAATCTCTCTTTTCATAGAGTTGTTATCTATTTACCACTGGGCTGTTGCAGGTTTAGAATCACAATCCGATTTTCAGATCTTTATTGTCTTAGATTTAATTGTTGTTTGCTGTTGGAATGATCCAGCCTCATGATAAGCAGTGTCTAAAATCTTGAACCTACGACAGAGTGTTTTGTTTCCTTCAAATCTGAAGTTTTGATATACATTCCAGAATCCATAGATTTTCAGATTAATCTACAGGGTTGAAGTTCCATAAGAGAAGATCTGCTGTCATGTGGCAAAAAGTTAACGCCGTCCTTACCTCCCTCAAACAGTGCAGAGAAAATAGTGAAGCTTTGAATAAGGACAAACAGCTGATTTTCAGTGCTTTTGGTTCACCTGAAGTCTCTTGAGCAAAAGCTCCATAAGAACATTGCATGTGCAGTGGCAGCATTTGTAGTGAAACAACTATTGTTCATTCTTCTTGATGTTGTGAAGATATAGAGGAATTAGACACAAAGGTGCAGCTTAGATCCTGATAAGAAGCCCTCTGTGACATGACAATAAAGTTGTAATAAACCATCACTGGTTTTCAAATCATCAAAACAGTTCCCAAGGTCTGCCAGCCCTAATAGAAGACTAGCAAAGATTTAGATAGATTATCAAATGTCACCTCCTCTTACTCCTAATGAACAAGAGAGTGCACAAAATTTTCCCACAAAATTCTTCAGAAATGGCAGAAGATAAATATATTGAGCATCTTTAAAGATCAATCAAGTTTGATATTTTATCAAGCCACAGTCAAAACTCCTCAATAAGTGGTTAACATCCTAGGTCAAAGTGCCCAATGGAGTCATCAAGTGCAGTTGGACATCCTCTCTGAAGCATTGGAGAAGCATCATACAATTACTCAAGCGATGGCAAATGTATCCGAGAACAAAGATCTAGCAAAACACTCAAATAATCAAATGAGATCAACATCATAGGTGCACAAACCATAAGAGTATTTAAGTGGGCCATATTCAATGTTAAAGGCATCAAAGTACTTCACACAAGCATCATGTTCAATTGTCTACCTAGCTTATGATTTGTGAACAAGTTACCATGCTTAGATATGGGAGGGTTATCACACAACCCTATTAGGTGCTTCCAACCCTAAGGAGAGGAACAGTTCCTAGGGCAGTCCATCAATCAATAAGTGTAAGTGATCAATGACATGATGTGGGGTTTACTTCATGGCAGATGCCACTACCTTACACTAGCTAATAAGGTACGATATTTACAACATCCTTAAATCATTATGATGTGAAGAAGGAGCCACAGTGGGACCTAATTTACCCCCTTCCTTGGCCTATTTTTACCACCACTCTTGTGTGTCTTTTACATCATTAATTTTCACATATATAGTTTGGATTATAAGAATTCATTGATTCATTAATTTTAAATGTTCCTTTTTATTTACAAAGATCGTGATTTAACGAAGAACTGGGTGAGGGTTAATGTGGGAGACAGAGCTCAAGCTAGGATTTTGTCCACACACTTTTATTCATCCCTGCCAACCTTTTGTATTTTAACATATGACTCATGTTCTTTCCTTTCTTTCTACTACATCCACCTCTCTTAGGGCAAAGTTTTGAGGCCCCCATGTGATATTCTCACTTAGCAATTATTGTTAGGTGAGAATACAATTTTGTTCAATTTTGATAATTTTGATTTCCAACTTAGGAGAAGTGAGTTGGAGGACCCTGTTAGCGTTCCGTAATTTCAAGGCTGAAGAAAAAAACCACAAAGGCAACATCAAACCTACTTTGGAAGCTGGGATCTAGCCCTACCAGCTTCAGAGAGGGTTCTCTCTTGTGAGATTTAGGTTTATTTTGATTAGATTTTTAGGCTAGTTATTGGGCTCAGAGTTTGGTTTTTGAATTGGTTTGGTTGGAACAACAAGGGAAGGCCATTGGGCAATGGAGTCAGAAGCGCTGGATGTTGCACCAAAAGTTCAAAGGAGTAATCACAGGGCAAGCTAGCTACGTTTACTGGATCTTTAAATTGAATTATGGAATGGAGAAAATGTGTGATTCAACAGGAATTAAGAAGAATTTAAGAATTTCTCAATTAGACTTCAGAAGAAAACATACATATTGTAAATGCAGTCCAAATAGGGTGTTCAAAAACATATCCTATTTTTCACATCTCCAGTTCTACAATTAGATTTCAGATGATAAACATACAGAGAATAACAGTGGAAACACAATTACACTAAGGAAAACATCACCAGTATATCGCAACACAAGTATCCAGTGAAGAGTCTTTGTATTATTGATCAGCCCATTTGAGCTCAATGAACAGCTTTACATTGGACAATAGATTTCTTCATACAAACCCCAACCCTTTCTTACTTCAAATGATGAAGTATTTATACAAATTCTAAACTAAAATATCTTGATAAAAATCTCAAGATCTTTTTACAAATATCCTAAACTGTTTTACACAAATTGAAATGAAATGTAGGACATTCAAAAACTAATGTATCTACTTGGCACTATCATTATGGATTTATGTTGACAAAGAAGAGAAATTCAAATTTGATTGCAATTCTTAGTTGATGAGGTGGCTAACTGTCTTTGAGCATTTTCCTCCTGAAATTCTGCAAAATAGGGTCCAGTCATCCCTTTGTATATCTCAATCCGAGATAATTCTGTAAAAAGTGAGAGAGGTTATTGTAGACAAATATGTTCTTGAGATAAACCTCTCTCAGATTCCCAAAATTCAGCACCAGTTGCTCCCAACATTCTCTGCAAAAAGACGTCTAAAACAGGACTTTGCACAGTCCTAAAAATAGATTGTAAAGATGTAAATGTCTCTCTTATTCTGTAATAGTTGTGTAAAATATGAAGTAGGTTATTGTACTTTGGCATATTAGGAACACAAACCTTCTCCAGTTTCTTAAGGGGCGTCTCTGATTGGCCACAATCAGTTCTACAAAAGTATGACTAAACAAGAAAATTCGGGAAAACATGCCTGCAAAGATTCATCCGAATATCCCAAACCATAATAGTTGTTAAAAAACTGAAAGAGGTTTTTGTAGTTGATTATCTGAGGGACAAAAAACTTCTCCAGTTTCCCAAAATTCATCTCTGGTTATCCAAAATAGTTTCTGAAAAAAAGGTGACTAAAATAAGAAATTTCTGGAAAATATGCCTTCAAAGAATGATTAGCATCTTCCAAACCATAACAGTTGTTACAAAACTGAGAGAGGTTTTTGTGCACAAGGATGTTAGCAACAAAAACTTCTTTCAGTTTTTGAAAATATGTTCTCAAATTTCTATAAACCACGTTTGCAATTGTTGTGTTGTATAGGGAAAAAGCATAGTTTCAACTAATCATGAGACAGATGAATGACGTGGAGGCGTGAAGTGTAATGGAGGCATATGGTTGGTGGAAATATGATTAGGTGGCCGAATAGGAGTGGCGGAGGTGATGAAGTGGGGACATGGTAAGCGGATAGGACAGTGGTATTGCTTGGTGGAGAAACCACTTTTCGGAGGGGGGGAAGGCGGTTAATGGTTTCGGCCAAGGGGGGTGCGAAATCATGGAATGGTGATACGTTGCGGTGGGGGCGAGTTTGAATACCACCCATTTCAGACCCCCCCTCCCCCAACGGTAAAGTTTGGATGGTGAGGGGGGGCCGAAATGCAATGTGGGCCATTGGATGCGACGAAGCGGGCTTCGATGATGGGAAAGGTGACGACGGATTATCATGACGTGATGGGGCGTAAGATGGGGGAGGGAAAAATATTGAATGCATAGCGAGGGAAAGATTGGAGTGTATGGTGGGGTAGGGGAGTGGACGAAATAGATAGCGGAGGAATAGTTTCAAGCTAATGAAACTTAGGAATAGGGAATAATATATCGAATATCACTTGATACACCGAACTTTAAAGGCAAACTCTAATTCCTTTGCTTTTTCTTAAGGTTTCGACCTTTTTTGGAAATAATTTACAACATGGAATATTATTTTACAATATTCGAAATATAATAATGATCAGCTATAATCAAGCAATACTATAAAAATTATAGGACCCTAACAGTGGCTCCAGCTAGGGATGGCACTTCCTGGTGAAGTGTCAAGAACACTGTAAACTAGTAACCTGATCCATTGGGTTGATCCCAAATCTGCAAGATACTCTGCCATAAAATCTCTGTGACTGAAAATCTTAAATTGAAATCAAACCTTTTCTGCGAACTGAAATCTGAAACACACTGAACTGAAACTGAAACTGGAAAGAATGCTTAGAAAAATGCTCATGTACTGAGCTTATTTCCACACTGCTACCTACCCTACACTGCTGAAAATCACGCTGACTCAAATAATACAAAAATGCCAATTAAGTCAGTCAAGTAGTTGCTGAAACAAGTGGATTGCTTGACTTCCTGTTAGCAAAAACAAATGGATAGCTTGACGTCTTGTCCCCAAAATCAAGGCTGTAATATGTAATGGCAAGTGCAGATGGATCTTGTCCTTATAATGAAAACATGGTTGAACACTTAAGCTAAAAAGAACCTCCATGTAGTCTACTACAGGATCAATAAAGGCATGATTAACTAGTTTACCTTGCAGGCCTTCAATGACCAGTAGATCATGGATGATCTCATCCATTGTATCCTCAAGGTTAAACCCTAATTCCAACTCTTCAGTTTCAGTCCCGTATTCTAAAACAAATTTTGATCAATCTGCAAATCAAAAGGCAATAGAATCTCCTCTTGTTTTGGAGAAGGAAGATTTTCCAAGAGTTTTTTAGGATCTTGGAAACTATAGGGCTGAATCTGAAGATCCAAAAGTTCAATATCCTTCTCAAATCTCAGCAACTAACTCAAGAAAACAAATTTTACTTTCAGAAGGATATTTGCTCAATTTCAAACGACGAAACAGGGTCGTTAAAAAAGCTTCAACAATGAAATTCCGCTAACTCATTCCTAATTCCTTTTAAAGCTTTACACGATAGAAGATTTGCCACATACCCTGTCATCTTGTTTAGCCATAAATCTTTTCAACGTGTAGTGGAGTCGCCATGAATGCTCTAAAAATCTAGATTCTTTGACAGTGGAGTCACCCTGAAAACTTTGAAGCTTGGATACTTTGAACATGGAGTCGCCACGTGAATAATTCAACCTTCTTGTGTCTAATCATTGTTCACCATTAGCAATCACATCTGGAACTTGATACACTTTTCTAAGGAAGATAAAATGTTGTGGGACCCAATTTACCCCTTTCCTTGGCCTATTTTTACCACTACCCTTGTGAGTCTTTTACATCATTAATTTTCACATATATAGTTTGGATTATAAGAATTCATTGATTCATTAATTTTAAATGTTCCATTTTATTTACAAAGATCGTGATTTAATGAAGAACTGGGTGAGGGTTAATGTGGGGGATAGAGCTCAAGCTAGGATTTTGTCCACAAACTTTTATTTATCCCTGCCAACCTTTTGTATTTTAACATATGACTCGTGCTCTTTCCTTTCTTTCTATTGCATCCACCTCTCTTAGGGCAAAGTTTCAAGGTCCCTATGTGATATTATCGCTTAGCAATTATTGTTAGGTGAGAATACAATTTTGATCATTTTGATTTCTAACTTAGGAGAAGTGGGTTGGAGGATTCGTAAAATGCATCTTGTTCACACATGCATCAAAGGGATATCCCTATATTGTCACATGTTATGACTAGTGTTGCAAACATTGTATCAACAAAAATATCGTCGAGGGTTCAAAAAAGAAATATTGGTGATAACAAGGAAAATATTGAAAAAAAGCAACAAAATTTTTAAAAATACACAAATATACATTTTTTTCAATTTTCTAAACATATAAAGCAATAAGAACATCAAATAAATGCATTGTCACATAAATATGAAAAGAGAACTGATAGACAAATGTATAAGATGTCTAGTTGTACATCACACATCAACATTGAATCATGTTCTAAGTCCTAACTCCAAAGCCTCAGAATATCATCAAAAAATATAATATTGTATCTTATCATCATGACTCATCTACAATGAAATCGGATAAATAAACTAATGATTCCCTCTACCCTTTTACAAGCAAATGTAACAGCCCTAGAGGAAGAAGGTCCTAGGATTAGTGTTGGGCTTTGATATCCTCTAGAAGAAGCAAGAGAAGCTAGACTCTAACATCCTCTACTAGTGCTACTGCAAAGTCCAAATCACTCTGTCAGAGTCCAATTCCCATGTATATACAATATAGCAAGGGTGTTTGTAACCAAAATAACATTGAATGCAATTCATCTCTAAACCAAAAATACATCAACAAAGAGGCTCTAAATGGCCACTAAAGTCCAAAAATAATCATGCTGCAAGAAATAGTTACATATCATCAAAATCATTGACTACATTGGGATCCTCATCATCAATACCACCCTTTAAGAATTAAAATAAGATGGAAAAAGTTTAACATGCTAAGTCAATGATTTTGCTTGAGTGAAGGGTGCAATTTTACTAAAGGTCATGAAAAAGGACTTCAACAATTAATGCCACCAACAGAAAGGTACATGAGGGCTTGGTGCTCTTGATTAGATGCCAGTTCCATACCCTTATACATGATAGGATCCAATGGAAACATTGCAATCCTACCAATCATAAAATCCTGAAAACTGTGGAGTCTGTTGAATTTTGAATGGGATCTAAAATTCTACTTTCTCCATATGAAATCCAATAGCGTTGGAACCACTCTCAAACACCTTGAAACAATTTCTGGTAATGTTAAAAATTTAAGTAAATGACGAAATGACATTTTTTACTTTAAGAACATAACATTACTATTAATTACTAGGGTTTTGTCAGCTTTGGTCCAGTTCTAATAACACCACTCCAAACCCTTACTATGTTTGCAAAATGGGGAAGAAAAAACCAAAAAAATTGCTTTATTTCCGGTCTAGCCACGAGTTCCATGATATTTCACGATAATATCTCGAGAATTACAATATTATCATGATAATTTCAGATAATAAAAAAGAAATCTCAAAAATATCACAAGATACAACACTTATAACATCTTCAGAAAATATCAACCTACATGGGTCAGGGTTACCATTGTTGTAATTCTAATTAATCGTAGAAAGAGATGTAATAGCCATTGTTATATATGGGCAAGCTTCACCTATGTGATGGAATAGTGAAAGCCAAATAGAGTTGTATCCTGTAATTATGTAGTGACCGTTTTTATATTTGGTCTTAATAAAAAAGATCTTAATGGTGCCTAGGAATCTACAAATCACTTATGTTGTGGTTGAAATTTGAATGCATTATTTTGTTGAGATATTTTTTTTCTTTTACCGAGTTATATCATGCATACTTAGTAAGACATACTACATAGTACTAACACAGATACTCTCTATCCGTATAGCTTATCCACACTGCCTAGTTCTGGTTAGGCGAGTTATGTAAAAACAATTCCATATGCATTTGTGATTGAAATGTAATAATTTAAACACTGGTTTGAATGTCCATGGCTAAAATTAGAACGGGAAAGCATTCTCAGTAATGATTGACAAATACTAACACAATTCTTTCTAGCTGTATGCAGTCATTATAAAGTGTAGGGCTGAGAAATAGTTAAGATAAACTACCTGCAAGTGCACAACACATGACTGAACTGCAACAAATGCTTGCTTGAAAATTTCAAATGGAAAAGCCTCAGTAGGGATGTCATAGGGATATTGCTGCAAAACAAATCAATCAAATCCCGTCGATATGTAAATGAAAGAGCCAAAATCTACCTTAGCTTTAAACAAAGCATACTGCAATAGTTGTCCACAGAGTGATCAAGTACAACAGTTTCATATCATTCTCACACATCAGCTGCCAAAACAAATCAATGAGCTGGAAAGAGGACCACCTTAAACAATGAACCTGCCATAAACCAGACGGTATCAAGCTCTTCATATTCTTTCTTAATGCCTGCACTCCTTTCCAACACAATTTCCTGCATCACATTCAAAAAAGCCTACCAAGTGAATAACAATGCCTGTTTTATCCAGGTTCCAAGAATCTTTTGGGGTTGAATCTGCAATAGAAAAGAAGCATCAAACAAATACAAAATTCATTCTTTAAAAGGTCCACTTGTGTCAATAGAAGTGCCTATCAAGCACTGAAATACTCTAAGCTGCCTAAAAATACTACCTTCATTGGACTACCAGTAAAATATTTTAACTCCTCTGATGACCATAAAAGTGGGGACTCAATAGCTAGCTGTCCTCTTCCTCGCTGCCGATCAAGCTCACGGATGAAACAGTGCCAGAAAGACTGTTTGCCTTGCTTTTTCTCGTACATCAAATATAATGCTAAGCAGGCCAACTCTGAAAGCTTGTTTGTAGTAAGCAACTCCGCTAGACAATTTACAAACCAAAATGCATATTATGAGCGACTTGGGATCTAAACAATCATATACTTCGCAAAAAAAGGTGGACAAAGAAACAATATAGACTTATCAAGTTATCAAAATTCAGAAACAGCAAAGATCCCAGAGACAAGATAAAAATGATGCTGCACATAACAAGCATATGCTTCTAGATATGATACAGAACGAGTTGTCAATTGGGTTTATTTTGAGTAGTTGGGAGGACTTTGTTATCCTCCTCACCCAGGTTCAATTCCCACAGGTGACTTGATGAGCTATGTTGTAATGGCTTCAAACCTTTTGTTGTTGAGTCTGAGCAGTCCCTTGAGGACCCAAACATATATATTCCCCATAATATGGAATATAAATATATTTCTCATGGAAAAAATAATACCAAATGAGTCACTGCCTCATAAACTATTTATTGCAATGTCACACATAATCGCAACTACAAAGATATAAAAATACAGATTAATAGATGCGCAGATAAAATAACACATATGACATAAATCTTACTAACAAATGGCATCAACATGCAAAAATGGCATTGTATTCAAAGGAACTTAAGCACGTTATAAAGGTTTGAAGTGTTGAGAGAAGGGATAAGGTGCACAAGGGTGGACAGAGTTGTAATGTTTGTCATGAACATGGTGAAAGAAATGTAGAAAGTGCCAAAAAGTTTGAATTATTTAGAAAACAAAGTCAAATATCTAGTGGCCCTCTTTCAAGATTGTAAACTAAAGAAACATTGTTTAAGCACAAGGAACAAAGAATGCCTTGATTCCCAAGAAACAAGGAAGCAAGCTTGATGCAAGGAGTCAGAAGTACATCGTCATAGAGTATTTACTATTTAGATACCACCAGGGCATATCATCTTTATGATGAGGTAAAAGAAGTTTATTCTTTCCAAAGATGTATTTTTTCTTAAATCATCCAGGATTGAAAGCATTGTTGAGCGGCAAGTTGCAACTTGATTGTTTGGATTGATCCACTCATGTAATGACAAATCATGAATTTGATAATGAGATTCCACATCTTGAAGGGTGGTCCCTATCTTGGATCAATCTCTAGAATCTCCTTCTAAAGCACCATTTCACCCTCACGAAGTTCCACTCAATTCACTTCATCAGATAAGGAAGACCCTTTGAGTAATGTGATTGAGAGGATTGGAAGGCTGAATCTTGAAGCAACCACATCTCAATCAATGGAGCAACTTGGACCATCTCCGAAAGGTCCCCCAAAATGGCTTATCAAAACACTTGAAAAGTGTTCATCTTGATAAGGTTGGGACAACAAGAAACAAAGGTTTCACCAAACAAGATGGAGATGATGTAGATAATTCAGATTCAATTGATGTAGATGACATGGATGTTTCATATGATTCTGAATTGAATTTATCTACTAACTTTGAACCAACTTGCTTTAAAGAATCAACTCAAAATGAGTACGATGCTCTCATAAAGAAAGGAACATGTAAGTTGGTGGACCCTCCATTTGGAACCAAACCAATTGGTTGTAAGTAGTTCTACAAGAACAAATAGAAATCGAATGGCTCACTTCACAAACACAAAGCAAGGCTCATGGGAAAAGGATTTGCACAAAAAGGTGGTGTTGATTATGAGGAAACCTTGCCCCCACAACAAAATGGGCCACTAAATGGCCTCTCTTTGCCTTGGCAACTCCGAATGGATGTAAAATTCATCAAATGGATGTGAAGATTGCTTTCTTGAATGGAGACTTGATAAAGAATGTCTTCATATCTTAGCCAAAAGGTTTTGTTGTGAAGGAACAAGAACAAAAAGTATGTTAGCTCATAAAATCTTTACATTGCTTAAAACAAGCACTGCGAGCTTGGTATAAAGATTTTGTTGACCACTACGTGTCAACGACCCATAGCAATACACCCCCTTTTTTTCGCAAAAGGGATAGTGCCTAATCGATGTGTTCGTGTCGTCCAGCTATCATCATTAGCTTGATCATCATCTTATAATGTAAACCCAGTCTGCATGTGTATAATGTAAATAATCTCCGTAGATCCATGTCGTGTATATAATTACTTAGGTAAACCTACTTTTCTGGTGACAATCTACATTCCAAGAGGTTTTTTGTCTTACTGATCCATTCTCGGATGGTCGGCAAAGTTTTCCTTCAGCCTTACCCCAAAGCCAGAATGGATTTTGTCACTGGGATCTTAGAGGAGTCCTAGTGTTCTAGATCAAGTCTATGTAAAAGTGATTTGGGAATAATCCTAACTATTTGGTTAGGTTATTTTATTACAAATTGCTTGGTCTGTTGGTAGTATTTGTGTCGCAGAATTGGGTAGTTTGTGAGGATCTTTTGTAAACAGGTTTTCCCCCTTGAGATGTAAAAAATGTGAAATCATATGTGAAGTGTCTTGAAGGTTGGAAAAATAATTTATCCCCTCGTAGGTTAATTAATTAAATTTTCTAGCCAAAATTAATTGAAACCCTAAGCCGGAAATTTAATTAATTCTAGGTCCTAGGTAAATTGATTATTTTGCTAAATTTTAAGCCTTGGGTACCTGGGGTTAAGTCAAAGTCAAAATTTTGAGGAAATTAATTCAAAAATTTAATTTTTGAATTAATTAAAATGCATTAAATTGAAAACTTCGAATTTACTCAATAATTTAAAATTTTGAAGGATGAGATTAAAAGAAATTTTGATCCTCATCAATGGTCGAGATTGCTTTGACGAGGATCACTCGAACTAGCCATTCGAGGATTTATCTTTAAATAAGAGGTCATTTGTCAATCAGTTCATCCGATCTTTGAATCGTGTACTAAGCTCTCAAGCTCTCTTGTATATTTTTTTGAATTAATGCAAAAGTTTTTGGGGTTTCAACGTGTTGCAGTGTTCCTCTTCATGAATTTATGGTAACATTGTTTTAATTTTTGCTTAATATTATGTGAAAACTATCAATCAATAGCTCTTTTAGAATAATCTGAATACAGGTATCTTATTCAGTTTGTTGGATCTAGGGTAACATTTTTAATTTTGATTGAAGTAGCAGGTATCTCTATTTCTTCATAATTTTATTGTTGTTCTATTTCTCTACTTGATTTGATGGTTGATCTAGTGTTTGCAGAAGATCTCTCAGGTTCTCAATGAGCGTTTAGGGATAGTCTTCGGTTGGACCAGCCAACTCTCAACACATTTTCAGAAGAGCCTACTTCATATAAGCCTCAAGATTTATCTAACGATAATGTTTTATTTGCAGGGTGCTTTTGGGCTAGTACCTCTCTAAAATTTCAAAATCTTTTAAATATTTTGTGGAAGTTTTGATAGATCTGGCTACTAAGAGCCTTAGATTATCAGATCTGAAAGCGGAGTTGGATTCATACTCCTTAAATCTGATAGATCTGTAAATTATTTGTATAGATCTGTAAATTATTTGTATAGATGTGTTATTTACTTGTCTAAATTTGAAATTTTGTAACATAATTTTGAATTTTAAAACTTGGGTTTTTGGGATTTTCTCTATTTTGTACATATTGGGTATTGGGTTTTTCTCTTTCACTTGTGCAAGAATAGATCTAAGAAATCAGCCAAGAAAATCTTCAGATTTGAGCTACATGTAGACCCTGGAAGACAAGATCTGGGCTCAAAGATTGTTTGCAGGAATAGATCTGAGAAATCAGTGAAGAAAATCTTTAGATCTGAGCTAATTCTAGACCCTCGGGGGCAAGATCTGGACTCAAAGATTGTTTGCAGGAATAGATCTGGGAAATTAGCCAAGTAAATCTTCAGACCTGAGATTTTTACAAGCAGATCTGGGGATTTTGAGACAGATCTAGGCCCTGGAGGGCAATATCTTGTCCCAAATATTTTTGCAGGGCCAACCATTAAAGATTTTGCAATAAATCTGAAGATCCTAAGCAAAATAAATTTTTCAGAACAAGGGTTTCAAGTTTTGGGGCTCCTAAGCCTAGATCTGCCTTCTCCTAGCCCAGTGCTAGTAGCTCTCATTGGCCCTAGATTCCCTTGCTCCATTTCTAATTTGAATATTTGATTTTCTGAAGCTAATTATTTGTGGGTTTTTGCAGAAAATTTGCTAAAAATTTGTGTTTCAGATATTGAAATTTTTTTGGTAACTTGGGCAAGTGATCTTCAAGGCCTAGGGCCTAAGGGTTTGATCTCTAAACCATCATTTTCCTCACTGTTTGCTACAGCAGTCATATACCTTTCTAATAGTGGTGAAAAACACATCTAAGTGGTTTGAAATTAACTAAAAACTTGTTAAATACATTAATAAGTCATTTATGTTTAATGTGTATCAAGAATTTGGCCTAGATCTACATTTTGGATCATTGTTATCTCTGAATAATTATGTTTCTGAAGTCTGAAATATAACAGTGGAAAAATTTCATGCGGATTAGCTTAAAATTAGTTCCTAAGTTGTCTAATACATTAAGAAATTACTAGTTTCATCACTGATGTTTTTCATGGTTTTATGGGACTGTGATCGCCTGCAGTTCTAACTTGTGGCAGCTTGTAATAGTTTTATGGACTGAACAGTAGTTGATACTACCAGTTTTTGTAACATGTAACTGATCTTTTAATAGAATAGTTACAAATTTTTTCTTTGTGAAAAAAATACATTGAGAAATTAATTTCTTGAGTTGGGAATTCATCATTAGGCTTATTTCATGTTTTAATTGCTGGCTGTAATAAGTATATCAGATCCGATATAATTTTGGAAATCACATCATAAGAAACTGAAAATTTTTGATAATTCATGTGGGCAAGTTTGGAAAAATTTCGGTAAATTGTTGGCATAAAGATATCATTGATAGCTTACTGTTTTCATTGTCATATTGGTGCTGCCATAAAGCTTTTCTTACTACTGTCCAAAAAATTAATTTCTAAAAATTAAGTACTCTATCATGGAATTGTGATAAAATGCATATCCTTTGTTTCATAAACTGAGTATTTTTTTGAGCATTTGTTGATATTAATTGCAAAGAAGTTTTTGTTCTCTTTGAGCTATAACTGTATCAGAAAGATTTGAAATAAGCTTGTGTTCTAATTGTAATATCTTCATGGGTTTAATTTTGAGTCTTCATTTAATAAAGCGAACATTTCATTTGGATATCGAAAGTTTCTGCAACATAAGCATCTTTTCATCCTTGAATCTAACTTCATCTCATCTTCTCATCATCCGGTGCATTTGCATCTAAGTTAGTTTTGCATAAATAAAATTTACTTCCAAGCATAAGCTTGGTCAATAGAGAGATAGGTATCCATCCATCTTTGCTTGAGTACCCTGCTTTTAATAGTACTTAAAACGATGACCTTGCAGTCGTCAAAGCCACATCTCTCTGCAGCGCCGGAGGCACCGAGTATGTTAGATTTTCAGGAGAGATATCGTTAATCACACCTTAGTGTGCTTCACCTTATCTTTTTTTTGCCAATTACTACGAAATCAGGCTCAATATAGAAAGGATCGAAGGGTTAAAACTTAGATAGGGCATTTAACTAAAATTAACTAAGATTTTTGCATCTCACATTAGTTTTAGGGTCTGCATTTCATATAAGATAGTCATTCATCTAAGCAGCAGTTGCTAATCAATTACCTGATCTTCATTTCCTTAGCAAGATTGTTGACTCCATAAGGCACTGGTATCAATCGTTTAAAATCTAATCAAATACTATAAGTCTCGCTAAATCTTAATCAAGTACTTGATTGCTTCACTGTGTCTCCCGAACTGGTTGGTTCCCAACTAGTTCTTCTTCATTCCATTTTTCCATAGAGTCTACCCCCCTTAGCCTGCTGTAGGGAGAGCTTAAACAGAGAGATTGGGGATCAGGGTGACAGCCCCCGATCTGAACCGTTGTCACGGTCCTTAGACATTCTGTGCGACAGAGTTAATTGAGCATCTTCTGGAATTGAATTTCAAACACTTTAATCTTGATTATGCAACTCTGTTTGTCAAGAAAGTTGGTAAATTTATTGTATATCTTGTATTCTATGTAAATGTTTTATTGATAATAGGAAACAATGAAAACTATATTGCATCCATAAAGAAAGAGTTGAAGAAGGGCTTTGAGATGATAGATTTGGGACATCTTCATACTACTTGAGCATTGAAGTGACTCAACATCCAAAGTATATATTCATCTCTCAAAAGAAGTTGTTAATTTTTCATAGGGCTATATTGTTCTTTGCTTTGATAATTGTATTTCTTCATTAACACATTACGTTCACCCCATAACATCATAACATTATTCAGATTTACATCATCATTCAGCAGCATATGCAACTATATAGAAATAACAATATCATCGTCATCAATGCAGCGGAACATAAAGGAACAATAAAATAAAAGCATTCACACATAGAAACACCGGGATTGGTCGGAGACCAGGGCAAAACCCACTATGGGGAAAACCCTTTCAAATTCTTTTTCTTCTTAGATTGTCATTAAATGATTCAACAAAAGAGAGTACAATGATTCATATCTTCATCTATGCAACTATTCAACAAAACAACTACAACATCCATGAAATGAACCCAACAATGCTTATAGTCAGAAATTTGATTTTGAAGTTTGTAATGAACTGCCATTGTCTGCAGTCAACTGTTGAACCCTGTGGTCGCCATAGTTTTAAAAACCGGAACCGTTCAAACCGGGACTAGTTAGATATCAATGAACCAGTGTTTAAAAAAATACATGAAATAATTAGTTTTTAATGAAAAAAACTATTTTTAAGATTTCAAACCATGATTTCAAACCAATAGAGATAAAATATGCAAAGTTTGCTCATTTATATACCAGGTGAAGGTGAATATATCAAATTGGCACCGAGTGCAACACATATCAGCAACAAAACACATAATTAATGAGGCTCTAAATGGCCTCTAGAGTCCAAAAACAATGATATAAGCTATAGAGTCATTGGCCTACTACAAGTCTACATATCAATGATCAGCATGATCACTCCTCATAATGATCAAACTCATCACCACTACTAGACAAGGGATCATCAACATGAGCTATATAAACAATCTGGTTGAGTGTTTGAGGACTGCTAAAATTCCTTTGCAACCTTAGCAGTAGTAGTAGTAGCAGCAGAAATAGACATCAAAACTACAAATCACTGATCAACATGATCGCTCATGAAACTCATCATTGATTCAGCTCTACTAAAAATGTGATCATTAGCAAGAGATACATAAACATCATCTCAATCAAAGTCTTCAGACTTGGATTGCTCAACCTTATAATATGAACTAGTGATTTTGGTTTGAGTGAAGGGTTCATCTCCTCAGCCTTATAATGTGGTAGAAAAAGCTTAGCACCCTTAACAAATTAGTTTCCTTTGAGTGAGTGAAGGGTACATTCTTGTTAAGGCCATGGTAGAAGAGTTCAACCATCAATACCACCAACATCAAGGTTCTTGAAGGGCTTCATGCTCTTTATCAAATGCCAATCTCATACCCTTATGCACGATAGAATCAAATGTTAACATTGCAAACCCCCAAACCATGAAATTCTGAAAACCATTAAATCTGCTGAACTTTGAGTGAACTCTAAAATTCTAGTTTCTCCATATGAAATCCAATGAGGTCGAAACCACTCTCAAACATCCCGAGTCATTTCATGGTAATGTTAAAAATTTAAGTAAAATGATGAGAATGAAAATAAAGGAAATGTCATTTTTACATTAAGAATTTAACATTACCACTGATTGCTAGTGTTGCTAAGGTTGATATGTGTGAGGCAAATGAGGGGGGAGGCATGTTTTTCTTAGTGGGGTTGTTTTTGGAGGGAAACAACTCCAAATTTCCCTCAAAACGGCACCAAAACTCCAAAAGCTACATTTTGTGGGGTCCATAGCCGGCTTGGTAATAAACAGTCGGTTTATGAAGGAACCAGACGGTTTATGGCCGGTCATACCAAAAAACCGGTGCATTGCTCAAAAAACCAGGTTTTTCAACCGGTTTGATGGTCAGGGCTAATGAATTGGTCAGTTTTACCAGTTTCCTGTTCAGACCAACCGGTTTTTGAAAACTATGGCGGTCACTGAGCGAAATCTTCGGAAGACTAAGATTTCATCTTTTAGGTCTCGGTCGCACAGAGGAGGTGATATGCAAGTGACTATGGCTGCCCAGTGGCTCTCTTAAGCCTAGCAAGCAAGCAACTAGGGTCAAATCTGGACTGCGAAAACCCTAACTCCTAGTCACATGCATAGTGAGTTGTTTGTGCGACTAGAAGGCTCCAGTCGCACGCATGAGCCTCTGAGAGAGCGATTGTAATCAGGATTTTTCTATGTTGTGCCTGCGACTGTGACCCAAAACCCTAGATCTAAAATGCGAGCTTCGGACCCTGCGATTTCACCTCAGAGCGAACCTGATCCTCCGTAAACGAGCCTCACACCTGTGCAAGCCAAAAAACAAGATAGAAGAGTGTCTCATCATTGTGTCTAAATGAGGTAGAGGCCACTTGTATTTATAGCCTTCTAAGGTCGTCCACTTTGCTTTAGGGTCAACCTTATCAAATACGCACATGTGGGTTCTTCTTCATAGTTACACTTTCCCTTATCCGATTTGAGTGGTCTTTAGGTCGATTTCGGTCCTCCTGAAAAGAGGAATTCAATCCAATCATTATCTCCATCAAGTGAGATGTCCAAAGTGGAATTTAATCGCAGTTGCATATTTTTAACACTCCCTCTCAACTAGGGAGAATTCCACCTACCAATATCAAACCATTGATCATCATGTCATCCTATCATCATATCTCATCCAATCTCAAGTATCTCATTATCGCGTATTATCACTACTCATCTCAATTCATCTCTTGCTTATTCCTACTTGACTCTTGATTGTTCCTGCTCATATGCTGAACATTCTCGAACTTAAAAGAAGAAGAATTTTGACATTGGAGGGGAGCTCAATCCACCACCCTCTATCCGTCGGCCTACTACTCGGGGTTATCGGCAAGGGGCTAAATCTGTGATCTGTATCATAATCGGAGAGCATATCTCAACTTGGAACCACATCTGGAAGCTTAATCTCAACCTGGAATCTCATGGGGGAGCTGCTACTACAACCCCATATCATGCAATAGGATATCCAAATGCACATGGGAGCACATCTCAACCCTGGAATCACATCGGGGAGCTCATTCTCAACCCGGAATCGCATAGGGGAGCAAATCTCAACCCAATCCTAGTGCATATCGATCTTCCCATCGATGACTCTAAGCAATCATGTGGTAGAACACGTACATTATAATCGACTTAGGTTGTAAACCCCAAGTACACTCAACCTGTTGGCCAAATGGAGAGCGGTATTCCCAACAAGCCCAGCTTGTGGGTATGATGCCAACTAGGGTATACTTTGCATCGACCAAAGGTGGGGGAGATACTTGACTTGTCAAAATGGACAAGGATCACACACATCCCACGAGTGACAGATAGGGAAGCAACATCTACAACTCTATTGTCCAAAAATCCCTCAACCCTAGAAGCCCTCCATCTCAATTCCACACCCTGGGAACTCAACGGGGAGGAAGAGTTGGCTCAGTGTCCTCAATTAGCGATGCTCTCTATATATCAACAACATCTCATCATAGTCATATCTAGTAATCATCATGTTCATACAAGACATCAAATCAAATATCATATTAGAACATAAACAATCATATATATATATATATATCACAAAAAGAATACCATAGTCATCCTCCCTCTTAAATAGGTGTCAATCACAAGTCTATGCTTGTCTCATATAGAAGTACTATCTCAATATATGTAGGTATCTTAGTCCCAGCTATATATGGGATTCTTTGCCAATCGATTCCCACTCTTTGTCATTATAATGTATCCAGAACTTCCTCAAACATCTCTCCAAAAAGCTTCCTCATTCTCCCTCATAGCTAGCCATGCTAGCAAACTCGTACTCAACCTCGGTCGTGCTTAAAGCTACGAACCTCTCATCCAAAACATCATGGCAGATCTCATCCAAGGCGACACTCAAACGTGCTCATCTCGTCAATAACAATCACAATCATCATCAGTACATCCAAGTAGGGTGCTTGATGGCAACTCTATGTGAATGAAGTAGCTCAATCATGAACTCATTCAGTTTCTATGCACACCATATATTATAATATATATATATAATATATATATATATATATATAATATATAATGGTTTCTAAAGCTCGAAAAGATGAATCATGGCATGATGAATCGATTTTGAAGTTGGAAGAGATAATCTATATTGCGAAGCTATTGAAGAAATATTGGAAAGTAGAAATGCAAAATCCTTGGACACTCCGATTTATATATTATATATATATATAGGACAGGTGTTCAAAACGAAGCATCAATGCTTCATTCAAACAGTTGTTTGCCAAGATGAGTTCAACAATATTTTCTTCACAACATCTTGAAATCAATCGGAGTGTCCAAGGATTTGCATTTCTACTATATATATATATATATATGGACAGGTGTTCAAAACAGAACATCATTGCTTCAATCAACAATTGGTTGCCAAGATGAGTTCAACAATATTTCTTCACAACATCTTGAAATTCAATCGGAGTGTCCAAGGATTTGCATTTCTACTTTCTAATACTTCTTCAATAACTTTGCAATATAGATCATCTCTTCCTAACTTCAAAACTCGATTCATCATGCCATGATTCATCATTTCGAGCTTTATAAACCATCTCCCTCTTACTTGGATCATCAAAAGCGCATTACCTGTCAATAGTAGACCATCAGTATATAAAACCAAAATCAAAGTCATACCTTGGAACACTTCTGAGGTAGAGGGTTGGATCAACAAATCTTCTTGGCTTCACCAAATCACTGTCAATGTGGACATAATTGAATCGGGGAGCTTGCTTCATACAATGCTCTCTGCAAACATAACACTTTTCCAAACCAATATGCTCAGCCTCACATAAATCAATATTGTACAATCAAATCAGCTAAGTCAATTCATCAAAGTTTAGATGCCAACTCAGTACCAATATCAAAATCATCACAATATCACAATATCGGAATCTTTAGACCAGGTGACAGGTAGAGCTCTTATCAAGTCATGGCTTCATCTATTGTCATGCCAACAAATTGTCATAAGCAATATCAAACCAAACTTCATCAAGTCATCCTTATGATATATACACCACTAGATGCAAATGCTTACACCAAGAATAAATTATGTAGGTTCCATCCATTCATTGTCATATTACTTCACACCGAATCACCACTGTCAATACTTCAACCAATGTGCTAATAACAAGGAGGCCAATACAAAATCATTATCGAATACCAATATTAGTCACTGAAATTCACTATCCCCACATAGCACTGTCATCAAGGCAAATCATCAGTCGTCAAATCAAATCATTAGTCATCAAGTCAAATCCCAAATTCGCTATCATAGAGAGATTTGTAGTCCAAAACATATCTCAACATCAAGTTAAAGTTCTAATTCATTATCAAACATCATGTCAAAAACTCCAAACACTACTCATCTATATCAATCAGCCAAATCTAGTTAGACTTTTGCAGCAAAAACCTCAATGGTTAAATCACAATGACATATCTATATGCATATCTCGGTCACCTGCAAACATAAGTTCAGTCTACATATATTCATATTATAGTAAACATTCAAACGTTCTTGCTCAAAGATCTTTCTATTGTCTGCTTCATGACAGTAGAACTGACATCTTTCAAGTGAACACCTAATTTCATGCACAAAACTTTATTTTTGTGTCCTGCATGCATAGTCGCACCCATTGACCTTCCTCTGTGCGGTTGGGAGATTACAGTGGCACCCTTAAAGATGTTATGCGAGCGATTATGCCTTCCCAACTGCCAAACCCTAACTCAGAACTGTCTTAGTGACTCAATCGCACCCTAGAGCTTGCTTTCATGCGACTGGGAGGCTATAGTCGCACCTGTAGGCTTTCTTCCGTGCGACTGAGGATTAGAGTAAGAGAAAATTCTCTCACCTCAGATCAGAATTTTGCTACAAATCAACAATGTCAAATATTTGTCTATTCTTGCCAGTAAATCATACTTCAACAGTAAAGAGTATATCATGCAAATGACAATAGGAGAAGGGATCTTATGGGGAGGTTCTCCCTTTGAATGGGAATCCGCTTTAGTCATCTTCATTCATGCCATCAACCTATCTATAATGCTATCATGCATCAGCGGATTTGTTAGATCATAAAGTCAAACCATATCACATATTCATCATGGTTATATTTTGTTATCATCAGCTACTTCATCATGGCATTAATTTGTCATCAAGGATTAGTGTCAAAGAGCTAATAGGAGTAGACTTCAAGAATCATGATCACATGCATTACTTCTTTTTCACATAACTCAATCCATCAAGTCAAGGCATTCAATTTTACCAAAAACACATCAAAACATAACCATCAACAAAAGATCACGAGTATCAATCTCATTGTTATACCTTTATTATCATGGCTACCATGCTTTTCACAAACAAATAGTGTCAAGTTACCATCTACTAGAGTCAAGTTGCTAGCCTTCTTTATGGGATCAAGATATCCAAAAATGATAGATGTTAGCCAAACATCAAGTATGCCACTATATCAAAGATCAACATTAAGTAGCCTCATAGAATCAAGAAGTTCATCATGATCAAGAAGTAAGATACTTTTTCAATACCAAGTGCACCATTTCATCATAAGAACCATGAATTCAAATTACTTTCATATGCATACGTGAACCATTTGAGAAAGGGGCATTCTCATCATACCTTAGGGTTTACCTTGTCATTCAATATTACAACTAAAACATAACACTGAAACAATATATCATGCATACCTTGTAGTATTCAAATCCCTGTGCATCTTTTCATTTGACATAGGTAGCGTGTAACACTTAGTCATCTTTTCATCAGGTGCCTCTTTACCTTTTCCAGCTCTAGCTTTTCTTTCTTGCATCTCAAATGATTCTCAAGAAGGATCCACTTATCACATCTCATTAAGGAGATTCAAAATATCCATATACTCAAATATACATGCTAGAAGTATAAGTAATGATCAAAACAATAATCACATCTATAAGTCTAAGCAAAAGTAAAGACATAAAGGAGCATCATAAGTCAAGAGATACTTATCTTTAAGGAGAGGTGATCCTCTCCCTCTTGAACCAAACTTAAAAAGCCATCATTGTCCATTGTCCATATAACAATATTACCTTCAATATTTCAATCAACTTTATCAACAAAAAGGCCTACTAGAGATTATCCCATTTAGGGCTTCATCAAATCTATCACAAATGCTTGAGCATCTTCACATTGACCATGCAAGGTTTTATATCTCAAATCTTTGCCATAAACCAGGGTTTCTCTCAAACACTAACCTCATAATATCCATCAAACCCTAATACACAAATTGTCTAAGGTTTTCTTCAAACCCTAGAATTATTTTAGGTTTGCTTCGTCTTCTCTTGCTTCCATTAAAGGTGTCTCCATGGCGGTGATCTCCATGACTTTTCTTCAGCCCAGCTCTGATACCATGCTAATTTTTCATAGGGCTATATTGTTCTTTGCTTTGATAATTGCATTTCTTCATTAACACACTACATTCACCCCATAACATCATAACATTATTCAACAACATATGCAACTATATAGAAAGAACAATAGCATCATCATCACTACAGCGAAACATATAGGAGCAACAGAAGAAAAGCATTCACACATAGAGACACCAGGTTTGGTCGGAGACCAGGGCAAAACCCACTATGGGGAAAACTCTTCAAATTCTTCTTCTTCTTAGATTGTCATCAAATAATTCAGCAAAAGAGAGTACAATCATCCATATCTTCATCTATGCAACTATTCAACAAAACAACTACAACATCCATGAAATGAACCCAACAACACTTATACTCGAAAATCTGATTATGAAGTCTACAATGAACTATCACAATCTGCAGTCAATTGTCAAACCCTGCGGTCACTGAGAGAAATCTCCGAAAGACTAAGATTCATCTTTTAGGTCTCGGTCGCACGGAGGAGGTGATATGCAAGCGACTATGACTGCCCAGTCGCTCCCTCAAGCCTTGCAAGTGAGCGACTGGGGTCAAATCTAGACTGTGAAAACCCTAACTCCCAATCGCATGCATAGTGAGTTGTCAACTAGAAGGCTCCAGTCGCACGCATGAGCCTCTGAGAGAGCAATTGTAGTCGGGATCCTTTTGTGTTGTGCTTATGACTGTGGCCCAAAACCCTAGATCTAAAATGCAAGCTTTGGACCCTGTGATTGCACCTCAGAGCGAACTTGATCCTCCGCGAATGAGCCTCGAACCTGTGGGAGTCAAAAAACAAGATAAAAGACTATCTCATCATTGTGTCTAAATGACCAAGGTGGTCCACTTTGCTTTAGGGCTGACCTTATTAAATATGCACATGTGGGCTTTTCTTCATAATTACACTTTCCCTTATCTGATTTGAGTGATCTTTAGATCGATTTTGGTCCTCTCGAAAAGAGGAATTCAATGCAATCATCATCTCCATCAGGCAATGTTTTAAAAACCGGAATCGGTGACCAAACCGGTCCACCTAATGAATCGGGTTTCGAACCAAGACTGGTCAGGTCTAAATGAACCGATTTTAAAAAAATACATTAAATAATTAATTTTTAATGAAAAACCTATTTTTAAGATTTATAACCATGATTCCAAGCCAATAGAGACAAAATATACAAAGATTGCTCATTTATATACCATGTAAAGGTGAATATATCAAAATGGCACCGAGTGCAATACATATCATCGACAAACTACATAAGCAATGAGACTCTAAATGGCCTCTAGAGTGCAAAAACAAAGCCTACAAACTATGGGGCCAATGGCCTACTACAAGACTCAAGTCTACATATATGATAACAGTGATCAACATTATCACTTGAAACTTCTCATGAGTCATCATGATCAAACTCGGTTGAGTCTCGACTCCCAAACTTTGCAGTCTCAAACTTCTCTATTGGTTCAATAACTTGAGTCTCAAACTTCTGAAGGTATTCTGCCCTAATATGCCCTATTACTTCATTTGGTGCTCCACATGGCTTTACATGGCCTCCTATCCCAACCAAGTGTTGCTTGAACCTGTTAATACCCCCTCTTTCAATGGATTTTTGGTAATATTTGCAAAGCATTTTGCCATCAATCATACACAATGAGCCCATGCAATATCTTTGGCTTTTAGAGGCATGATGACTACTACTTAGCTTAAACTCTCTGTTGTTCCACTACTCCAGCAAAAACTCAACACACTCCAAGCTCCCAATCAAACTCACAAATACTCCAAATGAGATGTGTGAGACAAATGAGAGGGAGAAGGGCCTTTTAAAGGCTTGGAGAGGGTGTTTTTGGAGGGAAAGAACCCTTACTTTCCCTCCAAAACACCGTAAAAAATTGGAAGACAATGTTGTGTGGGTCCTCCGTGACCGTGGCAGCTAACCGACCAGTTTAGGATGGAACTGGCCGGTTTGACCACAAACCAACCGTTTCCGTCTTAAACCGGCCAGTTAGGGCAAAAAACAGGTGAAATGAGGAGGTAAACCGGGTTTTTAAGCTGGTTTGACCCGGTGGGCTTGCTAACCAGCTGGTTTGACCGGTTACCGGTTCAGACCCTCCGCGGCCGTGGCAGCTAACTAACCGGTTTAAGATGGAACTAGCCGGTTTGACCACAAACCGGCCGATTCCATCCTAAACCGGCCAGTTAGGGCAAAAAAAGGTGAAATGAGGAGGTAAACCAGGTTCTAAGCCAGTTTGACCCGGTGGGCTTGCTAACCGACCAGTTTTTAAAACACTGCCATCAGGTGAGCTATCCAAAGTGGAATTTCACTGTAGTTGCATATTTTTAATAGAAGTACATTGGAGAATTGTTAAACAAGTTTGGCATGGTTGAATGCAACCCTATATCTACATCGATAGAACAGAATTTAGAACTCACATCAAAAGAAGGGAATGAATTTGAGGATGCAACCAAGTACAATAGCCTGTGGGAAGCTTTATGCAAAAGCCTTGTGAAGGATGTTAGTTTGCTACAAAATGATTTATGAAGTACTAAAAGGAACTCGAGACTTTGGACTCAAATATTCAAGATGGATGACTTCAACTTGATTGGATATTCTAATTCAAACTTCAATGTATACAAAGAAAATAGAGTGTTGACTACAGGCTATCTCATGAATCTTGGATCAGTAGCTATCTCCTAGAGGTCATGCAAATAGTCAGTTTTAGCGAATTCCACGACAAAGGCAAAATATGTGGCAGTTTTAGAAGCAACAAAGGAGATTGTGACTCAAGAAAAATCTTGAAAATTTGCAGGTGAAACAAGTGAATTCTACTCCTCTTCTAGTTGACAATACTTCTACAATCAAGTTTGCCAAGAATACCAAATCTCATGATCAAACCAAACACATCAACACGGTATCATTTGATTTGATGCCACATAGAGGTGAAGACTATTTATTTAAGGCATTGTTCTTCAAATGAACAAATTGCAGACATCTTCACCAAAGCACTTGGAAGAGAAAATTTGAAAGATTCAGAATGACACTTGGGCTCACAAACACCCCTTCAGCTTATAGGGGGAAATGTCAAACATAATCTTTTGAGATTTTTATCTTGTAAATAAATAAAGTAGGAGAATGTGAAGATGAAGAGAACCTTGGAAAATGAAACGAAGGGTCACACCATTGTATATATCTAATTGCACATTAACAGAAATTACAATCGGGTGGTTACCTATCCTGGCCCAACACTTCAGGTTTAGGTCTTTTTGAATTTTTAAGAGAGAAAAATATGTGAATTTTTCTTGCAATGCTTTCAGCATATGCAGAATGTACCTTCTTTCCAGTTCAAATGGAATATATGAATTTTTTCCAAGGAAAAAGAAATTATGTTTGCATTATAACAATATTTTTATGTAAGCCCGGATGGATGGTCTGTCGAATTCTATTTGGCTTTCTTCAAGACCATTGGTCAGGACCTACTTATGGTTGTGGAGAAATGCAGATCATCTGGTTGAATGTATGAGGCCTTCAATTCCACCAACATTGCCCTCATCCCCAAAGTCGACTCCCCTCTATCTTTCAATGATTTCAGGCCATCTCCCTTTGTAATTGCCTCTACAAGATTATTGCCAAAATCATCGCCAATCGTCTAAAGCCCATCCTATATGCCCACATCTCATCTGAACAATTTGCCTTCTTGCATAATAGACAAATTCATGAGGTCATTGGCACCATACAGGAGGTCCTCCACTCCATTAAGACAAGGCATTTAAAAGGCTCTATCCTCAAGATCGATCTCTCTAAGGCTTTTGATCATGTCAGTTGGTTATACTAAAGAATGCTTTAACTCACTTGGGCTTCCCCCTTCTTTTCATTCATTGGATCATGCGTTGTATCACTTTTGTTTCCTTCAGCGTTCTCATAAATGGCCCGACCTCCAATTTCTTCCATGCAGAGCGAAGACTCAGACAAGGATGTCCCCTTTCTCCACTCCTGTTCCTCCTTGTTATGGAAGGTTTGAGCAGATTAATATTGCAAGAAAGAAGAGAAGGACAACTTCAGGGTATCAAGATTACAAACCAATGTATCATCTCCCACCGACTTTTTGTTGATGATGTCCTCATCTTCCTCAGTGGGGGTATTCGAGACTTCTCTGTTTTCTCTGCTATCATGCAGATTTTCTGCCTTGCAACCGGAATGGAAGCAAACCGGCTGAAATCCACCATCTCCTTCTCTGAATGCTCCCCTCAAGAAATGCGGACCGCTCTTCAGAAGTTCCCTTTTCAGAGACTTTATTTGGAAGATGGACTCAAATATCTTGGGTTTCGCATCAAGCCACACAATTACAAGATTACGGATTGGATTTGGCTTGTGGCCAAGGTGGAAAAAAGACTACATAACTGGACTCACAGATTCTTATCAAGAGCAGGGCGTTTAGTCCTTATCAAATCGGTCCTAGAGGCGAGCCCGATATACTTGATGTCCTTGGCTTGGATACCCAAAGGAATACTATCTCAGATACAAAAAAACTATTGTCGATTCTTGTGGGATGGTTTCAAGGAGGGGAGGCCTCTTGCTTGGGTGAGTTGGAGTCACATCACCCTTCCAAAGAAATGGGGTGGCTGGGGATTGAAGGACCTACCCTCCTTTGCACATGCTCTTGCTGCCAAGATAGGTTGGCATATTCTCATGACACGCAGCCTTTGGACTGATGTGGTCCATCACAAATACATATGGCCTCTTCATATTATGGATTGGATTCGACTCCCAACCTGGCACAGAGCTGGTATTTCGATGATCTAAAGAGTTGTTCTTTGCACCCTTCCCACTATTAGAGAGGGCCTTGTATGGCATATTAAATTTGGCATATCAGTGCGCATTGGCATGGACCCTTGGACAGGATGCGACAACATGTACAGGTTGCCCCCTGATCTTATTAATTTCTTCAACGATCGAGGCATCAACTCGATTGCCCATATTGTCGATTTGGAGAATTCCACCATTTTTGCACAAGCTTGGAAATGAGCTGATCTTTTAGGAATCCCAATCCAATGGCAACTGGATTGGGTGGGCTATATCTCCGCTTTAACTGAATCACATGTTCGTATCTTGGAGGATGAAGATGAACTCATTTGGGCACCTACAGTACATGGAATAAACTCCTCAAAAGAAGGCTAGCCTATTATTTATGCTGCACACAAGCCACCTCAATTGGTTGGGTGGTGACGCTCCCATTGGAAGCTCAAAGCCCCTCCACGTACCAGGTTGTTTATGTGGAATGTTCTAATGAACAATTCTCATACTGGGGAAAATCTGAAGAAAAGGTCTTTTTATGGTCCCTCCTAGTGCGTCCTCTGTCATCAAGCTGAAGAATCAAATGAACACCTCTTTCTTATCTGCCCTGCTGTTGTCAATTTATGGGAACAGGTACTCTCCTCACTGGCTATTACTCATAGATGGCATGGAGACAACATTTTGAATGCTTGGAATCGTTGGTGGACTAAGTCCTCGAACCTGAAAGCTCGCAACCTCCCCCTTCTTATCTGTTGGTCACTCTGGTTGAATAGGAATGGAATCATCTTTAGAGATAAAGCTACCCGATGGCCTCTTTCAATCGCCCAGATTATTAACTCATTCCATGAAATCCCTGACGAGGAACACACTCCTCCTGTCTGTGCTGCCACACCTGAAGATATTGACCGAAATCATCCCTAGGCATACTTTGATGGATCTGCACAAGATCAAAGATGTGGGGGGGTGTTCTATTGCATCTATCTGACAGTCATATTTTCTGTATCCAGATGGGCCTGGGGGCTGGTACAAACAACTATGTTGAACTCGTCACTCTTAGACATTTGCTTCATTTTGCTTTGAATCATGATTGCAGACACCTACAAATTTTCGGGGACTCCAAAATCATTATAAACTGGTTCAATAACAAGATCAAAGATGGGGGGGGGTGTTCTATTACATCTATCTAACAATCATATTTTCTTTATCCAGATGGGCCTGAGGGTTGGTACAAACAACTATGCTGAACTCATCACTCTTAGGCATTTGCTTCATTTTGCTTTGAATCATGATTGCAGACACCTACAGATTTTCGAGGACTCCAAAATCATTATAAATTGGTTCAATAACACAAATACATGTCATGTGCACTCTCTCAAGAACATATTGGATGAAGCCATTCTATTAAAATCACAATTTGATTATATTTCTTGTCATCATATTTACAGGGAACATAATCAGGTTGCCGACCAGTTATCCAAGGCGGTAGCGGTCCAGCCCAGGGGTCTATGGTTAATACAGGAACAAAGGAAGGATGATCATTACCAATGTTACCATCGGCCATACATAGATCAGATTTTTCAAGGGGCTGATAGGCCCTAATACAATCTTTTTTTTGTTGATATTTATCAGACTCATATATTATGCTCTTTGTATCCCTATATATATATAATTCCGATCAGCTACAATATACCCTCTTGGGTAACTTTTTGTACAGACATATATTTTTGAAGGCTTTGGCCTAACTTTTTGCATATGCCTGGTTGGCATCTACAACATGTAATTTTCTCATAAATAGAAAATTACGATTTTTCCCTGGGGAAAAAACATATTTTTATGTAAATATTATATCTTATAGTATTTTTATTTGTGTAAATCTGGTATCTTTCTTTCTGTGTCTCTATATAGCAATTTTTATATGCTCTCTCTTTCATACAAAGAGAAATATTTTTATTTTTGTTCATTGCGCTAAGAGGCATTTTCTTCAGCCCAGGTGGGGTAGATGTGTCATGTCTATAACTGTTAAATTTGGCAACTAGGGCCAAACTTCACCTGGGACAGCTCATATGAGGCAGTTGATATTTTTATTGGATTCCTCTCTCCGAGAGGTGTAGGGTTGATCTAAAACTCATCCCATTCTGACATGTACAAATGGAATTATCAATTTATTTTGATTATGGACAAATTGTCAAGGTCGGCCAGTCATCTAATTTGCACCTCAACGTTGCATATAAATTCAAGAGGCCTCCTCCTCATTTTGGCACGTCACTCACTCACACATCTCTCTCTCCTTGATTGGGTACGGATTTTTGAGGCTTCTCTCTCTCCACACGTACAAAGAAAGGATTGTACTTTTTTTGTCCCAGCGTTGACCAGTTTTGACTGTGATTTTCTGTGGGGTATCTCTGTTTGGGTAGGCTGCAATTCTGGGCACAAAAACCGAGGTTGTTTGACCAACGTTGACTGTGGAAGGGCTTGTTGCTGCGTTGATCAGATTTCACTGGACTTTTTCAAACTGTTTTTGGGTTGATTTGACTAGCTATTAGAGGCCGTGTTGACAAAGTTTGATCGAGTTGTTTTGGAGGTCAAAATATGCCCTGTTTACCAGCTTTGACTTTCTAGTTAGGGCTTTCTGGTACTGTCGTTTGACTCGTCAGACTTTACTTTGATTGGGCAAGTGAAAATTGTGTATTGTACTCTCTCTCTCTCTACTAAACTTTTGAAGAATTATAAGATGAATTGATCAAGGGTTTCCCCACATTGGGGTTTGTCTTTGGCTGGTGCTATATCTTACGTCCTCTTGTCTTGGCTAGTATTTACTGTTATTGTTTATGTTCTATCTGCATTTTACTATCATGTTGATGTGATTGCTAAACTGGATATTGATATTGGGCCAATAAGAAAATTGAAGTAAAATTGCTCTTAATTTTAGATAACAATGATATTGGGATATGTTATATGCTTAACATGGTATCAAAGCTGAGGTGAAGACAAAGCCCAAGCAAGAGTGAGAAGAGCAATCACTGATCAAGGACAAGATTCAATGGCCTCCACATCCTACTTCAAATTTGATGATAAGCTTCATGATAAGTCTAATTAACATGCATGGAAGATGTCTCTTGGTTTGACTTTAGAAGAACAAGATGTTATGGATTATGTCAAGAGAAAGATTTCGGAACCTCCTTCAAATGCATCCGCTGCTGCTAAGACAAAGTACAAGAAGGGTGAAGTCAAAGCCAAAAAGATCATCAGGGATTCTATTCATAAGCATTTAGTTGTTTACATCTCCGATTTGAACATATCAGAGGAGATATATGACAAGTTGATTGGCATGTTCAAATCAAGCAATGCAAACCAAGTTCTTTTCCTCAAGAACAAGCTGAAGGATATAAAGAAGGGAAGAAATGAAGACATTCAATCCTACTTCATGAGGATTACTGAGATCAAAAATGATCTTCTTTCAATTGGAGAAGCTATCGCTGATAGGGAGCTTACTCTCATTGCCCTTGGAGGACTCCCTCGTGAATGGCACTTGTTCAACACTACTATTCTTAACAATGACAGGATTCCAGGTTTTGAAGCATTGCTGACTAGATGTTCTGAAGAAGAAACAAGGATGATGGAAATAGATATGCCTTCAAATAGGAATGATCCTACTGCATTCTCTGCTCATGCTAAAAAGAAGAACAATGCAGGTTCAAACAAGCAATGTAAAGGAAGGTCTCAAAAATGGAAGGAAGGGAAGATGCTTCATTTGCAACAAGTTTGACCACTATGCTAGGGAATGTCCTAATAGAAGGGATACACCTCATGATGATGACAACCACAACAACAACAATTTCAGGGGCAACAACAATCAAAGGAATAACAGATTCAACAACCGACGAAAAAGGAATGCTCCCGCTCCTCATCAAGGAAATGGTCGCCCTCCCAAGAGATCAAGAAACACCAAGTATGATGAATCTAATGTTGTTGATAACAAGCAAAAAGAATTTTATCTTATATATGCCCTCTCCACTGCATCTCCTCCGGACACTTTGGGGAATTGGTTGATTAATAGTGGTGCCTCAAGGCACTTCATTGCGTATAAAGAAACTCTTTCAAATCTGATTGAAAAGGATACAAATTTGGAAATTATCCTTGGAGACAATGCCACCTATCCCGTGAAGGGAGTTAGCAATGTTACTCTTCAATTGAATCAAGGTAACACCATTCATCTACAATACCCTATCTAAAGAAGAACCTGGTATTTATCTCGACGATGGAGGACAAAGGATTCAAGGTGGTATTCATTGATGGAATGGTACGGATGTGGAATAAAAATTCCAAAGATGCATTTACACTTGGCTTCAGGGTTGATAGCCTATATCAAGTTGGAGGAAGCCCATTGGGAGCTATGTCATGCGACATATCACTTCAATCCGAATTATGGCACCAGAGGTTTGCTCATCTACATTATAAGGCTCTACCCAATGTGAGGAAGATGGTGACAAGTACGCCCGAATTTAAAGTAGAACATGAAGGTGTTTGTCAGGGGTGTGCTTAAGGAAAGTATACAAGGGAACCATTCCCCTCAAGTGATAGCAAGACTACCGACATATTGTAATTGGTTCATTTTGATCTATCTGATATGATGCCCGTGAACTCATTAAGAGGATATTTATATTATGTTATCTTTATGAATGATTTCTCTCGCAAGACTTGGATATATTTCTTGAAGAAGAAAGACAAAGTATTCTCATGGTTTCATTCTTTCAAAGTTTTGGTCGAAAATCAAACTCGGAAGAAGATCAAAATATTAAGGACCGATAATGGAACTAAATATGAATCAAATGAGTTCAATAATTATTGTAGAGAAGTTGGCATTAAGAGGGAGACTACTACCACATATACTCCTAAGCAAAATGATGTTGTTGAAAGGAAGAATTGCCCTATCGTAGAAGCCACTCGTGCAATGCTTCATGATCAAAGCCTTCCGAAATTCTTATGGGCCGAAGCTGCAAACGTCGTCGTGTATGTTCAAAATAGATGCCCTCATCAAGCGTGGACTCCAAAACTCCCAAAGAAGTTTTCACCAGTAAGAAACCTGATGTTTCTCACTTTAGAATTTTTGGTAGTCCCGTATACTTTCATGTGCCGAAAGAAAAGAGAAGCAAATTGGATGCTTCTGGGAAGAAAGGAACATTTGTAGGCTATAGTGAAACTTCTAAGGCATATAGAATCTATGTGTCTGGCCAAAGAGAAGTGGAGATAAGTCATGATGTCAGCTTCGATGAGGATGTTGCCCTTGGGAAGATTTGTAACCTTCCTCTTCCAAGTAAGGACAAAGAAGCAGATTCAGGAAAGCGGGGAGAATTGCAGGATGAGCCAATGCTCAATGGTGAAGGACCAATGTATCCCATTGATCCACCCCCTCATGAGCCCTCCTCCTCCAAAAGGAGAACCTCATGGCTTAGGGAGATGCTCGAAGATGTCGAAAGACATGTTGCAGCTAGGGGGGCATTTCATGAAAGCAAGAAGCCGAATAGGTACCAAGGATACTTAACTGCAATGAGCACCATTATTCAATCTGAGCCTTGCACATTCAAAGAAGTTGCAAAGCACCAATTTTGGAAGGATGTAATGAACGAAGAGTATGAGTCGATTATAAAGAATGATTTCTGGGATGCGGTCCCTAGACCCAAGGACAAATTCGTTGTCACCTCGAAATGGCTCTACAAAATCAAGCATGGAGCTGATGGAAGTGCTGAAAAATTCAAGGCCAGATTTGTTGCTCGGGGCTTCTCTCAAAAAGGAAGGTGTAGATTATGATGAGATATTTGCACTATTTTCCCACTACACCACCATCCATTCAATCATTGCCCTTGTTGCCCTCGCAAGGATGGAATCTACACCAAATGGATGTCAAGACTTCCTTCTTGAATGGTTCACTTAAGGAGGAAGTCTATGTAGAACAACCTAAGGGGTTCGAAGTTCAAGATTGTCAAACACATGTATGCAGGTTGAAGAAGGCCCTCTATGGATTGAAACAAGCATCTCGGGCTTGGTATGAGAGGATTGATAGCTATCTAATGAAGTTGGTATGTACGAGAACTGAAGTTGATCTGAACCTTTATTTTAAGGTTTAGAATGATAGACCTCTCATCTTGGTACTTTATGTGGACGGTCTCTTTCTGACAGGTGCAGACCCTCTTATTCATCAATGTAAGAGGGAGTTCGCTTCCGAATTCGAGATGAAGGACCTAGGACTGATGCATTACTTCCTAGGGTTGAAGGTCTAGCAAAAGCCAGGTGAGATTTTCCTTTCTCAAGGAAAATATATTGTGAAGATACTTGAAAGACTTGGGATGGTGGACTGCAAGTCCGTGACTACTCTGATGGAACTTAACTTCAAGAAGTTATGCGGAAGTGTTCTTGGGCCTGATTTGGGAAATCCTTCTGAGTATCATCAACTCGTGGGGTCCCTGATGTTCTTGGTGAACTCCTGTCCGGACATATGTTTTGCAGTAAATACATTGAGTCAGTTTATGGTCGAGCCTCATCACATATATTGGATTGTTGTTAAGAATCTCTTGAGATATCTTTGGGGCACAATCACTTATGGGCTGAGATACACTGTCAAGAATGTGAGGCTCCATGGTTACTCTGATACAAACTGGGTTGGCAATGTGGTGGATCGTAAAAGCACATCTGGATGTTGCTTCTCTCTAAGTTCTGCTTCGATATCATGGATGAGCAGGAAGCAGAAGTCGGTTGCCTTGAGCACCACTAAGGCTGAATATATTGCAGTGTTGCGAAAATCGTGATTTTATCGCGATAACATCAAAAAATCGCGATTTTTTCATTTTCCCAATAATATTGCGCGATTTTAAAAATCGTTCAAAAAATTGCGACTTTTTTCAAATAATCACGATTCGATGGGAAATAATTGCTAGGCAGTGCATTTTATAAGGGAAAAAAATGAATTTTTTTTGTCATTTTTAACAGACAGTGGAGTTGTTTGAGAGCTGAGGAGGAGAGGAAGGCATCTACTAGGGTAAAGGAGGAGAAAAACGGGAGATTTTAGCATCCCAAGCAAGAGAACTTCGTCTTTGGATCAAATTTCTTCGACAAACCGTGGTTTCCAGGTATGGACACCAAATTTGGCCATTTTGTTTTGGTTTTTTTCTTGTTTTTACTTGGGTTTCTATAACCCATTGATTATCAATGATTTTTGAGTGAATTTGATGGTGTTTTTTTTTCATTTTTGTTGCATAAAATGGGGAGGGTTCATTTTGGATTGAGTTGAGGTTTTTTTTTGTCAAAAATTCAATGTGTTGTGTCATGTATGTAATTTTTTTTTTTTTTTTTAATTTGCAATTCTTATTGTGCTATAGGTTCAGCCTCAAACTTCATCTTACATTAAAACTCAAGAGTTCAACCAAGTTACAAACATGCCAAGGAAATTGGACCCTCTATGGGAATTTGGTGAACCTGATGGAGGGTTTGATAGAATGAACTTGTCTTGCAAGTGGTGTGGGCAGCATATGTCAGGGGCGCTTTATAGATTGAAATATCACCTTGCACAAATCCCCGAACGTGATGTAGGGCCTTGCACCAATACAAATGCGGAAATCATCCAAAAAGCCATGAGATCATTGGAAGAATTAGAGCAAGACAGAGTGGCCAAAGCAGATCTGAAGAACCAACTAGCAGGGAGGGTGTTAGGAGGTGAATATGGAAGTGGCACTAGTTCTACTTCAGCATCAATTTCTACAACCAACCCTGTAGCTACCTCATCATTTTTTGTTCCTAGAACCACGCCTGGTTCACAACCATCTATCACTTCAATGCTTAAAAAAATGAGAAAGAACAAGGTGACAAGTTGTAGGGCAAGTTTTTCCTTTGGAGTGATATTCTTTTCAGCATTGCAAGGAATAATCCATTTTTCCAGCGTGTTGTTGATGCTATTGCAACTATTGGCCCAGGGTACAAAATCCCTTCTTATGATGATTTTAGAGGCTGCATTTTTGAAGATGAAAAGGTTCACTGCACCAAAAGATTGGAGAAGTTTAGGGCATCATGGGCACAAACAGGATGCACTGTGATGTCAGATGGTTGGACCGACCAAAAGGGGAGAACCCGTATAAACTTCTTGGTTAGTTGTCCCAAAGGAACAATGTTTATGAAATCTGTTGATGCATCTTCACATATCCAAAATGCAAAATTATTATGTGATTTGTTGGATGTGTTTATTTTGGAGGTGGGTGCAGAACATGTTGTCCAAGTCATAATAGACAATGTTGCAAATTATGTTGTTGCTAGCAAGATGCTTATGGAGAGGCATCAAACTTTATTTTGGACACCTTGTGCTGCACATTATATTGATTTGATGTTGCAGGACATAGGAAAAATTTTCTTTGTCAAAGATATTGTTGACTCATCAAAAAGCATTGCAAAATTTATATATAATCATGCATTTTTGCTTAGCTTGATGAGAAAATTCACCAACAACAAGGAGTTGGTGCGCCCCGCCATTACACGGTTTGCCACCAGTTTTATATCTCTTCAATCCCTCTTGAATTCTATGTGGTATGTGAAGAGAATGTTTCTTTCAAATGAGTGGCATGCTTTGACATTTAGCCGCAAATCAGAGGGAGAGGCCATATGCAAATTAGTTTCATACCCAGAAGACTTCTGGGCGGGAGTGCAAGAGGTGTGCACCATTACTGAACCTTTGGTAAAGGTTCTTCGATTAGTTGATTGTGAGAAGCCCGCAATGGGCTACTTGTATGAGGCCATGGATAGGGCCAAAGAATCCATTCGGGCCTACTATGTTGATAAGGGAGATATGGGGTTTCAGAAAAAACTCCTCCTATGGGAAGTGATTGATGAACGATGGAACAACACACTCCATCGTCCCATTCACGCTGTAGGGATCTACCTAAACCCTGCATTTTCTTACCCATGTGGGTTCTTATTTGATGCTGAGATCATGGATGGATTCTTAACTTATGTTCAAAGGATGGTGCGATCTCCAACAGAACGTGCAGAAATCTCCAAAAAAATGGAGATATACATGATGGCAGGTGGCACATTTGGCTTTGAGATGGTTGTGGTTGATAGGACGACTACAATGCTAGGTATTTTTTAGTTTATTTCAAAGTTCATTATCTCTTCAAGTTCATAACTTCATACTTTGCTTCAACTTTCAAATTTCATTTTTTTCTTATGTTTATCTTATTTGTAATTTTGTTGTAGATGCATGGTGGACACTCGCTATGGTGCCAGAGTACCCCATCTGCGGAAGCTTGCCATTCGAATCCTCAGCCAGACATGTAGCTCCTCAAGATGCGAGCGCAACTGGAGTGTATTTGAAAAATACACAACAAGAAGCACAACAGGTTAAACTTAAAACTTAAAATATTCCAAATTTCCAATTAATTTTTTGAATTCATTAGATAATATTTTTTTTATAATTATTATGATCTTTGTACAGGTTGGAGAACCAGCGACTTAATGACATGGTCTACGTTTACTACAATCTTCGATTGTGGGATTGACACCACTGCTGCATGGAGGGTTGAGGCCGAGAGGCCTCTCATGGAATTTGTTGATGATTGGTTAGAGCAGGGGGTAGTGGAAGGCGTAGAGGGGGCGGAGGAGGAGGAGGAGGAGCAACAAGAGGAGGAGGTGACACCACCTACCCAGGCTACCGCTACCACCAGTAGAGGACGTGGTCTACCTCCTCTAGCACCTACTTCTTCAGCGTCTAGAGCACAGCAGAGTCCACTACCAACTCCACCGGCATCTACATCTAGAGGGAAAGGGAAAGCTATTGCATTTTATCGCAAGAGAGGCACAGGAAATCAGTAGTATTAGACTTTAGTTATTTGGTTCATTTCATTGTATATGACATTATGACTCATGATATGAGATACATTATTATATTTTTTGTTGATATTTTGAGGCTGAGTTGGGATTCAAGGGTCAGGACTTACTATTCAGGACATGATTCACTGTTATGTGTGATGTAGCACTAGAAATGATATTACACATCTTATATGTTAGTTCTTTTATCATATTTATGTGTCAATGTATTTATTTTATGTTGTAGATGCTTTAGATATTAAAAAAATTGAAAGAAAATTAGTATTTTTGTATTTTACGATTTTTTCCCGATTTTTACCAATTTTTTCCCGATTTTTTCATATTTTTTCCCCTCGTTGATTTAATCCTGATAACAATTTTCGCAACACTGATACATTGCTGCTAGTATGGCCTCCTGTGAAGCTGTTTGGCTAAGGAAGCTCTTTAGTGAGTTGTTTGGACATGTGCTGGATACCACCATGATCTTCTGCGACAACCAGAGTGGGATTCCTGAGAATCCCGTGTTTCATGACCGCTCCAAGCATATTGATATCAAATGCCATTTTATCTGGGATATGGTACAACGTGGAGCAATAAGGCTCCAACACATTGGGATTGATGATCAGGTCGCCAATATTCTTATGAAGCCCATGGGGAAGGTCAAATTCTTAACCGTCAGTGAGCGACTTGGAGTCATGAAGAGACCCTCTTATGAGGGTCCCGTATGATATGGATGTTGAGCTCTGGGAGCTCTGGGGGGCTTGGGGTACTTCTTGGAGCGATGAGCGAACATAGGGTGAGTGGTTTACCTTCCCCTATTGGTGCGCGATGTACAGGGTGAGTGGTTCACCTTCCCCAGTGATACCCTATGGTGACATATGCATAGGTTGAGTGGTTCACCTTCTCCTATGGCATATGAGCCGGACGAGTGGTTCACCTTCTCCTGTCAGCACATAGTACCCATGCAATCCGAGACTCATGGGAAGTACCTCTCGTCTGGCCAATGAGTAGGGAAATGAGGATAGGGACCATAGTACTACCAATGGACGCATCGTGTACTACCATGCTCCCTATGCTAGTATGTTGATATAGATCTCAGATCAATGGAAACTGACTTCGGGTTGGTTAAGAGTGGTATGACACAATCTATTATTGGACACTGACTTCGGGTCAATGGAGAATGGTATGATACATTCTCGATCAGTTCTTCTTTCTTCATGGTCCAGCAGAGCAGAGACAGTGATGGTACAGATTGTCAGATAGTTTGGCAGGTGAAGTTCTCCCTAGTTGAGAGGGAGTGTTAAATTTAACAACTAGGGCCAAACTTCACCTTGGACAGCTCATATGAGGCAGTTGTATTTTTATTAGATTCCTATCTCCGAGAGGTGTAGGATTGATCTAAAAATCATCCCATTCTAACATGTACAAATTGAAGTATGAATTTATTTTGATTATGGACAAATTGTCAAGGTCGGCCAGCCATCAAATTTGCACCTCAACGTTGCCTATAAATTCAAGAGGCCTCCTCCTCATTTTGGCACTTCACTCACTCACACATCTCTCTCTCCTTGATTAGGTACAGATTTCTGAGGCTTCTCTCTCTCCACACGTGCAAAGAAAGGACAGTACTTTTTCGGTCCATGCGTTGACTAGCGTTGACGAAAATTGCAGAAGGATGTTTTGACCAACATTGACCAGTTTTGACTGCAGTTTTGTGTGGGGTGTCTCTGTTTGGGTAGGCCGCAGTTTTGGGCATAAAAACCGAGATTGTTTGAATATTGTTTGACCAGCGTTGACTGTGGAAGCACTTGTTGTGTTGAATTTCATTGACCAGATTTAACTAGACCTTTTTGCACTGTTTTTGGGCTGATTTGACTAGTTGTTGGAGGCCCAAGTTGACCAAGTTTGACCGAGCTATTTTGGAGGTCAAAATATGCCCTGTTGACTAGTGTTTCTTTTTTGGTTAGGGCTTTCTGTTACTGTTGTTTGACTGGTCAGATTTCACTTTGATTGGGCATGTGAAAAATTGTATATTGTGCTCTCTCTCTCTCTCTCTCTCTCTCTCTCTCTCTCTCTCTCTCTCTCTGTGCTGAACTTTTGAAGAATTATAAAAAGAATTGATCAAGGGTTTCCCCACATTGGGGTTTGTCCCTGACTGGTGCCATATCTTGTGTCCTTATGTCTTTGCTAGTCTTCTATTGTTATTGTTTATGTTCTATCTGCATTTTACTATCATGTTGATGTGATTGCTAAACTAGATATTGATATTGGGCTAATAAGAAAATTGAAGTAAAATTGCTCTTAAGCATAGAACATATCATTGTTATCTAAAATTAATAGTGACATTAACCATGTCAACTAAAGGATCAAATAACAAGAATAATAAAACTTTGGGGTCAGCCTAATAATCAAATCAAAGCTCCTTTTTGTTACAAAAGATTTCGCTCTGCAACAGTGCGCGCGATTCCGCTGAGGAGTTTAGGTCTGCGCTATAGGTCGCGGCCGCCTGCCGCTGATCGCCTTCGTTGGGCCTCCCAAGGTCGCCCACCTCCATGGAGGTGTTGGGTTCTCCTCGGGGGCCGCCCATCTCCCCTCCTCTGCCTTCTACCTTTGAAGCATTCAGCTCTCTGCTTGCATCCTTGCCTAAGAAGAAGAAAGTCAAAGCTGCAAAGTTTGTGAAGAAACTGGACGACATCCCCGAGATTTCTCTCCCGCCGAAAGGGCCGATCCAAGTCGCTTTGTCTCTAGCAGATCGAGCCCTCGTCGACTAGTTCACAGGGCTTTGGCCTTCCCCTAAATCCATAGAGAACTTGGTCGCCAAGAATTGGGCACCCTTGATAAAAACAGAGTAACATCATACTTTCTCGGGAGAGGCTACTCTCTATTTGAGTTCACTGCAAAAGAGGACAAGGATCTGATTTTCCGAAATGGACCTTACTTCATGGGCCCTCAGGGATTGTATCTGAATAAATGGACGCCAGACTTCGATCCGACAGTGGATGTTCCCACAGCGGTCCCGATGTGGGTGAGACTCCCCAACCTCCTAGTGCACTATTGGAATTGGGAGTCACTGAAGCACATAGGCAACACTCTAGGCAAATTTATAGAGCGGGCTAACAACAAAGACCAGTACGACTGCACCAGAATCTGCGTGGAGGTAGATCTAGAGGTGGGGTTTCCGGAAGCCATCAAAATCATCGTAGGTCCGTGGAATCATGTGCAAAAACTCGACTATGACCAGCTGCCCTTCAAATGCCGGAAATGCCACGTCTACGGCCATTTTGCCAAAGGTTGTCCGTCCAATGGGGCAGAAGAAAAAGGGAAAGAAGAAGGCTGGAACCAGGTCAAGCGCACCAAGACCTCTCACAAGAAGACTGCAAATGCAAATAAAGCCCCTCAGACGGGTCCTGCCCAACAACCAACCATGGAAGGACAAGGGAACAAATTCGAACTCCTAAGATCTGAAACTGTGACCTCCCAAGAGGTTGAGATCCCAAAGGAAATTTCTCCTGCCAAAGCTTCCCCCTCCGTCATCAAAGGTGGAAGTGCCACAGAGAGATCCAAAGGGAAGCTCTCAGAAGAGGAGGAAGTCCAAGAATCTGAGGAATAAGAAGAAGAAGGAGAAATAGGAGACTCTCAATCCTCCCCCAGAAGATCCACAGGAGGACGCAAGTCTGCCAGGGAAAAAAGAGAGCAAGAAACCTACAAAGGCAAGCTTCAGGGCAGCCAGCCAACTCTAGAGAAGCCACTGGCAAAAAACCCGAAGACGACGAGAAATCAACCTCAGGGCTCCATGGGAGCTCACCATAACAAAAATAAATGATAAAGATCGTCTCCTGGAATTGTAGGGGTATCGGCACTAGAGCCAAGGAAGAAGCAATGAAAAGCTTAACAAGATTGGAAGCCCCGGATATCCTCCTCATCCAGGAGACCAAAATGGAGGATACAACTTTCCTCCAAGTAAGTAAAAAATTTTGGAATAAAAGCGGAGCGCAAGCTATCGTTGCTCGTGGAGCCTCGAGAGTGCTTGGCTCACTCTGGAATGCCAACAAGTTCTCAATAATCTCTGAGACTTTGAACACCCACTGGATTTTCTTAAAGATGCAGCATCTAGTTACCAAGGAGATCATTTGTCTATTCAATGTGTATGTTCCTAATAATGCAGGGGAGAAAAAGATTTGTTGGGACTCCATAAAAAATCTAGCAGACCTAGAGAATCTGGAAAATATCATCATCGGTGGAGACCTCAATCTCACCCTTCTCTCGTCAAAAAAAAGAGGAGGCAGCATTGTAAGGGATCCGGCAAGGGAATGGGCGAAGGATCTCATGCATGACTGGGACCTGCTAGACATCAAGCCTTCTACTAGTAAGTACACTTGGTCAAATAAGAGAGTCAGTCCTGGTCATATAGTTGCAAGACTAGATAGATTTCTTGTTCAAAGCTCCTTTCTTCTTCTCGGTCTAGAGGCTAGAATGCACATCCTCCACAACAGTGTTTCGGATCACAAGCCCATCAGACTCGAGCTGTTGGCTCCCAGGGACCTGGGCCCTATCCCTTTCAGATTCAATCCCTTATGGATCAAAGAGGCAGATTTCATGCAGAAGGTTAGGGATTGTTGGAAGGACCCAGTCAAGGGTTCCCCCTTCTTTGTTTGGGAAGAAAAACTCAGAAGAGTAAAAGCAATGCTGAAAAGTTGGGCCAAGACCTTGCCCAATCCTGCAACTGAAAGGAAAAAAATCCAAAGCTCCTTAGAATTGCACCATCTTTACCTAGAAGAAATTGAAATCACAAAAGAAGATCTGGACAAGGAGACGCAGCTTCAGCAAAAATTACACAAGGCTTGCTTGGCCGAGGAAGAATTCTGGAGGCTTAAATCCAGGAGCCTTTGGCTCAAAGCAGAGGATAGAAACTCCTCCTTTTTTCATAAAAGCAAGCTCAAGCCAGGAAATGCTCTAATTCCATCTCTGAAATTAAAGAAGAGAACTACATCCTAAAGGATTTTACTAGCATCAAAAAGGCAGCTTCCGATCATTTTAAGAATCTGTATAGTGAGGGAATGGAGGCTGGTCATAGTTCTAAACTCCTGGATGTAGTTCCCCGCCTTATCACTACTAGAATGAATCAACTGTTAGAAGCTAAAATCAACAAAAATGAAGTCAGGGACGCCCTCTTTGATATGGACCCCAACAAAGCCTTGGGACCGGACAGTTTCACAGCCAGATTTCTCCAAACCTATTGGCAGATTGTGGAGAAGGAGTTCCTTAAAATGATCCTAAAATCCCAAGATTGCCAGAAAATTGGACGCTACACAAATTCAGCATTCCTCGCTCTTATCCCCAAGGAAAAAGGAGCAAACTCCTTCAACAGATTCCACCCGATCTCCTTATGCAACATTGGATACAAAGTGATAACCAAAGTTATAGCGAACAGATTGAGGAACATTCTCCCCAAAATCATCCCGGAGAACCAAGGAGGATTCATTCATGGCAGACAAATAGTGGACAATTTCATTTTGGTCCAAGAGGCGATCCACTCCAGCCTACATCGAAAAGAAAAAGGTATGGTCATCAAGCTCGACCTAGCAAATGCATTTGATCAAGTTAGACATAGTTTTTTGATGGATGTTCTGCACAAGATGGGCTTTGGACTAAAATTTATAAACTGGATTCGGGCTTGTATTTCGGAGCCCTGGTAAATGGTAGGGCTGCAAATTTCTTCAAAGCCTCTAGAGGGCTGAGGCAGGGGTGCCCCCTCTCACCCCTCCTCTTTGTGCTGCAAGCTTCTGTCCTTAGACAAGAAACAGCTAGACCAAGAGATAGCTGGGCTTAGCATAGCAAGAGGGGTAAAAAACATCAATCACGCCCTCTTCGCTGATGACGCCTTGTTGTTGGGGGCTACAACTTCACTTTCAGCTGCCAGATTTAAAGAAGTGTTAGACGATTTCTGTGAAGTCTCGGGCAGCAAATTAAATAATGGGAAATGCCATATTTACTGCTGGAATATTTCTCCATCTTCCTCAAACTCCATTGCTAGATGTCTAGGCTTTTGTTGAAATTTGGTACCGGAGGACAGGTGGTTCCCTTAGGGTTTGATCTTTGGCCTAGGGAAAAGTGTCCAAAAGATTTTAATTTTTCTCCTAAAGTGACTTTATAATTTTTATAAAGTTAAAATCTAATTTAAAAGTGACTTTAAGTGATAAAGTTACTAAGTCTAATTTTAAAGTGACTTTTATAAAGTCAATGAAAAATTAGAAAGGAAAAGTGACTTTGGAAATAAATGACTAAGTGGGTCTTTATTAAAGTGGGTGAATTAAAAAATAGAAAGTGAGATTTAATTGTGCATTTAATCTCAGCCATTGATCTAAATCTATCTCAGCCATTGGATTTAGGGATCACCCAAAAGTCATTTAGTGTTGGGTTAAGGGAGGAAAAGGAGGAAAATGATCATTCATTCTTTCATGAGCAGATTGGGAGAAAGAGAGCAAGAGAGTAAGGGAGATTTCTAGACAGGAAGGAGAAAGAAGCAGCAGTTTGGCGCACATACCAGGTAGCTCTTCAGCAAATCAGTACAGCAGAAAGAACAAGCAGAAAAAAGCAGGTTTTTGCTAAGAAAACTAGGAAAAACTTATTTTTGGGCACGAATATCGAGGAAGTGATTTTCTGCATGGAAACCGAGGTCTGTCCGTACAGTCCGTACGTTCGTATGTACGGTCCGTACCGCGCATACAACAAAGTTCCAGTTTGTCTGTTTGGCTGAAAAACAAATAAGTTTGCTTGCTAGAAATTTTATTTTGCTGAAATATTTTGCTGAAATTTTCACTGTAAAAAGGCATTTTCCAGAAATAAAGAAGAGCTCTCAAAATGGTTTTCCCCAAGAGTTGTAGGGGGTTTTTCCAGGGTCACATTGACCAAAAATATCAGTGTTGAATGTGTTTTAATGGCTGTTTATTACTGCTGATTTTCATTTCTGCAATTTCCAGCATTCTGTAAAATTTCCAGAATTT
>APFE031298859.1:0-13147 GCA_000404065.3 Pinus taeda | reverse complement strand
CCTCCTTCGCCGCCTCCGGAGGTGTTAGCCTTCAGATCAATGATAGCTACTGGTCCAAAGCGCCCACCCTCAGCTTCTCAACAGAAGTTCGTAAAGAAACTGGACACGATTCCATCGGTAGCCCTACCAGAAGAAGAAACTTGTAAAGTTGCGTTGAACCTTGCGGAGAGAGGCCTAATAAGTCAGTTCACTGGCCTCTGGCCATCTCCCAAGTTGGTGGATGAATGGACCCAAAGGAACTGGAAGCCCCTGATCAAAGAAGGAGTTAAAAGTTATTTTGTAGGCAAGTGTTTCTTTGTGTTTGTCTTTGAAAACCCATATGACAAAGGTTTAATCTTTAGAAATGGACCGTATTTCATGGGGCCCAGGATCTTTACCTGAACAAATGGTCCCCTGATTCCGATCCCACCCAGGACATACCCTTTACTGTCCCGGTCTGGGTTAGTCTCCCACATTTGCCTCTTCATTACTAGAACCAAAAATCCCTACAGATCATAGGTAACGCACTGGGAAAATACATAGATCAAGCAGTGAGAAAGGACCAGTACTCATGCGCCCATATCTGTGTAGAAGTGGACCTAGAAGAGGGGTTACCGGAAGCTATCAAACTCACTGAAGCTGGGTGGACACATGTCCAGGAGTTGGACTATGAAGAGTTACCCTTTAAATGCAGACATTGCCATGGCCATGGCCACTTTGCAAAGAACTATAAAAAGAAAGCAGAGGAGAAAGCAGAAAAATAGAATGGGGAACAATGGACCCTAGTCCAGAAGAACGTAACCTCAAAAAAAGGCACAGGCAAAGGCAACATGGACGGAGGCCCTAGCAGTACCAAAGCTAACCAGGAAATGCAAGTAAATCCAAAAGGGACAGATAGTGCTCAGAACAATCAAGTTACCCTACTCTAGGAGAATGAGGCAGACACTCCACCTTCAAACAAGGAGGAAGGGGAAGTAATCCAGACCGAGGCCATCCAAGGCAGTCCCTCCAATCCTTCATATGTAGAGATAGCAAGGAAAAAACCAGTTGAAAGCTCTGGGTTCTCGGAGGATGAAACCTATGAGTGACAAACAAAAAAAGTTGGAAGGAAATCCCGCAAAGAAAAGAGGGAGGAGGAGGCAGAAAGACTCAAAACACAAGGAAGCCAAGCAACCATAGAAATGTCTATTAGGCGAAATATCAGACCAAGGCCTTCCAAGGGAGGCCTCAATACTCCCTCAAGTAAGTAATGAATCTTGTCTCTTGGAACTGTAGAGGATTGGGGAATCCCTCCAAAATAGAAGCAGTTCAGGATCTTATGAAAGCAGAGCCCTCAGATATCATCATGCTCTAAGAGACCAAAATAGAAGGCCAAGCCCTTCTAGAGATCAGCAGTTCAAAGTGGAATAAAAGAGTAGGCAAAGCTGTCAGCTCAAGGGGAACTTCTGGAGGGTTGGCAACTCTCTAGAACGAAGACCTTTTTCATTTGAAAAACCATAAGGAAACATAGCACTGGATCCACACGAAATTTATGCACAAAGAAAGTAAGTTGTCTATTTCCCTTTTCAATCTTTATGTTCCAATTTCTTATTATGAAAAGCGAGAATGTTGGAACTCCCTTTCAGCCTTCTTGGAGCAGTGATCCCCCAGCAATATCATCATAGCAGGGGATCTCAACATCATCATGAAACCAAAAGAAAAGAGGGCAGGGATAAGCAATAGAGATCCCATGTTAGATGAGGTGGAGGAACTCTTTCAGCGCTGGGATCTTCTGGACTTCAATCCTATCAGAGGCATTTATACCTGGTCCAATAACAGAGTGGGATCAGATCACATCTCAGCACGATTAGACAGATTCATGGTACAAAGCTCCATAATGATGAACAAAAAGATAATCATCACTAAAATCCTGCCTAAACTTGCTTCTGATCATAAGCCTATTCAGCTACTCTTGGAAGATGAAGAAGAACTGGGGCCTATTCCATTCTGGTTCAGCCCTCTATGGATCGAGAAGGAAGGTTATATAGAGACAGTGAAGGCAGCTTGGGCCAAAACTTTCAAGGGATCCCCAAGCTATGTCTAGGAGCAAAAATTGAAAGCCACTAAGCAGGCTCTGAAGAACTGGATAAAGAGACCAGCCCCCTCTCCTACTGAGCAAAGAAAGGAGTCAGTCCATTCATTGCAGACTCTGCAAATAGAGATGGAAAACAAAGATATCACAACTGAGTTGCTGGAAAAAGAAACAAAAGCTCAACGTTCTGCTCACCAAACTTTCAGAAAGGAGGAAGAATATTGGCGACTAAAATCTAGAAGTTTGTGGTTGAAGGCTGGAGACCGAAACACCTCCTTCTTCCACCGACAATACAGAGCGAGATTGACAAGGAATCACATAGCAGAAATCAAAATAATAGAGGGCACTGTTTGCAAAGGTTTTAACCAAGTCAAAGCAGCCGCTGAAACCCACTTTAGGAATCTTTACAGAGAAGAAACCCACAGAAATAATGAGGAAGCCACTAATTTCATCGCCAACATCCCTTCTCTTATTAACCCTGAAGAAAACGCAGCTCTCTGCAGGCCAATTACGGAGGAGGAAATCATAAATGTTATCTGGTCCATGGATGCAGATAAGGCTCCCGGGCCTGATGGATTTACAATCCATTTCTACAAGTCTTGCTGGAATCTTATCAAAGCTGATCTCTGCAAAATGATAGGCTGGTTCATGAAAAAAACCAAGATAGGCGAAGGAACCAACTCCACTTACCTTGCTCTAATCCCCAAAGACACCAATCTGGAGACATTCGCAAGATTCATGCCCATTTCGTTGTGTAACGCGTCATATAAAATCCTGGCTAAACTGCTAGCAAACTAGATGAAGCCGCTGTTAAAAAGACTGATCTCCCCTCCTCAAGGCGGTTTCGTGGAAGGCAAGCATATTCTAGATAATGTAATCTAGGTACAGGAGATCATTCACTCTAGCAAGCAGTGGAATGAAAAAGGCATGTTGATTAAATTAGACATGGCTAACGCCTTCGACAGAGTGGACCGCTCTTTCCTCAGCAATGTCCTACTCTCATTTGGCTTTTCGACCCAATTCGTAAATCTCATCAAAGCTTGCATCGACAAACCATGGATCGCCCCTTTAGTCAACGGTCGCCCCACAAATTTCTTCCAAACCCAGAGAGGCATCAGGCAGGGATGCTCCCTCTCCCCATTCCTGTACATCATAATGGTAGATTCCCTCAGTTGAAAACTCACTGCAAAAAGACTAAACGGAAATATCCCGGGTCTCAAACCGTCCCATGGAGTTGAAGCCTTGAACCACGCTCTATTCGTTCACGATTCCCTTCTCCTTGGTGGAGCCTCCATTGGAATCGCCAAAGCCATAAACACAGTTCTCAAAAGTTATTGTAGAGCCTCAGGGGCATTAATAAATGAGAATAAAAGAGAAGTTTTTAGCTGGAATATAGATCAGAGGGAGCTCTCCAGTATAACCACTCTCCTCGGATTCAAAGGACAAGCAACATGGGATAGATTCAAGTATCTGGGCCTTCCCATTATATCAGGAGCCAATAAAAGAACGCTGTGGAGTGAAATAATTTCGAAAATTAAAACAAAAATTGCAGCGTGGGGAGGCTATTGGCTGACGAAGGGAGGTAAAGTAATTTTAATAAAAGCCATGCGCTACCAATCTATCAGGCAACGTTTCTCCTAGCACCAAGAAATGTGTCGGAGCAAATATCCAAACTGCTTAGAGACTTCTTGTGGCAGGGAGGAAAGGGAAATGAAAACAAAATTCATCTGGTGAATTGGGATGTGGTGAAATAAACAAAGGCAGAAGGAGGGCTGCAAATTAGAGATCTAGCTCTTGTCAATTCAACGCTGGGAGGAAAGATCTTGTGGAAGCTGATCCACGAGCCCTCCCACCCGGTTAGTGTATTGCTGCGCACTAAGTACAGACCCAACAAATCCCTCAGTAATCTTCAGAACGCAAATACAGTCAATAGCACGCAGGTGTGGAAACTTTGCTGCAGGAGCAGCAAGTTCTTCAACAAACAGGTTTACAGGATCCCCGGCAACGGCAAACGCACCCACCTGTGGCTTGACAGTATTATGGGGAAAGAACCTCTGGAGAATAATGAGGACATAACTGATCTCAAGGACTGGCTGAAGCAAGCAGGAGTCAACACCATATATGAGCTATCAAACTGGGATCATCGTGGAGATTGGGCAGGATGGGATTTTCATGGACTCCCAGCCCAGTTATCACATCAACAAACCCTGCTTGAAGATCTACTGGAGGAAGCAGCCCCTGTCAATAGATCCATGAAAGACAAATGGGGTTGGGGTCAGTCCGGAGTCTACACCACAACAGCATAATACAGAGCATTGCAGGCCTCAAGAATTAGCAGACAAACTCCGGCTTTTTGGAAGAATGTCTGGGACCCCCTAGCCCTACCAAAAGTGAATTTCTTCTTTTGGACCCTGGCTCATAATAAACTCCTAACTGGTGATAACTTGGAAAAAAGGAATATAGCAGGGCCGCACAGATGTGCGTTATGCAGCAACAATTACGAAACAGCTCAACACCTTTTCTTGGAGTGCAATTTTACAAAAGAGGTATGGGGAATTATTTTACATGAATTTCAGATTATACTGCCTTCACAAATCTCTGTTGCAGAACTCTATGCCACATGGAGTTGATTCTATTCCCAGTACATCCCTTCCAAATCATTCTAGAGTAAAATTTGGACAACTATCCAAAAATATGTTTTTGGCAGCTGTGGCTGGCTCGAAATCAACAGATTTTCAAAGAGATGAGGCACTCTCCTCTGCAAGTAGCAACAAAAGCTAAATCCTTTCTCCTGGAAGCAGCCCAACAACAGTATTTCAAAGAAGACCCACTGCTACTGCCAGAAGAAAAAAGATGGCTAGGCCCGTTAGAGCCCTGCCCGCATAAGCAACTCCTCTCTCCACAGAAGGCAAATCAAGAATGGCGCATAAGAGATGAAGATGACAAATTCCAATCATTGTGGCGGTCACAAAACTTAACCACAATTTTCTTCGATGGAGCGTCTAAAGGTAATCCCAGAGCCGCTGGTGCTGGGGGGTCATCTACTCTTCGGATGGGACTTCAAAAGACTGTTTCAGCTGGGGGTTAGGCCAGAAATCTAACAATCAAGCAGAGATCCTTGGGCTACTCAAAGCTTGCCATATTGCAAGAGACAAAGGTGCCAAAGTCCTCCAAGTCTTCGGAGATTCAGAGTTAATAATAAAAAACCTAAAGCTGGGGAATTTATTTAGCAATGCCAGCCTCAATAAAATATTGGACAGATTGAAGAGAGTTCTTCTAGACTTTGACACATGTAAGTTTTATCATATTCTTAGAAAGTCAAACCGTGAAGCTGATCAGATGGCAAACAAAGGCAGCTCTCTGATGAAAGGACTGCTAATTGTAAACAATGAAAGCATTGTACAAATGCCCTAAAAATCTAGCAGAACATAATCAGCAACAGTTAGAAATCTGCAATATAATAGGAACAGCTTGAGCAAAGACCCAAAATTTTTTCAAATAAATAAAAATCATAATCGTTTTAGTTAAAAAAAAAAAAAAATATCAATTTAAGAAACTCAAAAACCTTTACACTAATTAGATTTTGCAATCACTATATTTAAGATTTACGCTTCCATATCTTTTATGTTGGATACCCATGGAAAATCTCCAACTTAAACTACCATGTGAACAAATTTGATAAAAAGCAGCCAAATGGTTAATCCATTACCCTAATACTCCATTAATATGTCAACAATTATTATGTCGATCAGTTGTCATTATTATTAAGCGATTTAAGTTATTTTTTTAAATGCCCAGATTTACGCGTGGCTGCCAAGGTCCAGTCACGTATACTCTGAACTTTTCTCTACTTTTAATGAGTATAAATTCTATAGGATTACTAGGGCCAGTCGCGATACCCTCTACCTTTTTTTTGTTTTTAACTACTACGGAGTGTCTGCGGGAAAAGGATTGGTTGACCTCACTTGTGCCCGCATATACCTACCAGAAGTTAAGAGGAGTCAAAACGACACTCGTTCACAGTTCAAGGAAGCGCAGCCCGGGAAGAATTCAATCGCTGTGAAAGGTTAGTTGCAAATCTCATAACCCTTTTCACTGTTCTTTTTAAAATTTTCGTATGGAATTTCTTATCCTGTATTCACAAAACTCTCACGAACTCTATTTGTTATAAGGATTGATGAGCTCAACCAACAAAATTCAACTGTAGATTCAGTACCGAATACAGGGAGCCAACTTTACAATCTGTTAATTTAATTGATATCCATTCAGATTTGGATGTTCAGTCTTAGGGCAGATGATCAAGCCCACTGCCTGTGCTCATCATGTAGAAACCCTGGATCCCAGAGTTACTGGGGCCCTAGTTCTCCTTAATGATTATTTGGAATTTGGGTTTGTTTTTGGTGGCTAATATCTGCTATTTTCTATTTTTCTAAATATACTCGTCCATCGGAAAAGAGATAATTTTTTCAAGTAATATATCAGGAATAAAATGTAGTAGATAACTACAACATGCTCAGCCATTCTTTCCAAAAATGATCACTATAAATTTTGTGTTTAAAGAAAAACTTTAATTCGTGGCTGATTCATGTAAATTAAAAGAAAGATGGCGAGGTTATGCTATTTGATGATAAATAACCCACGACAATTTCCTTTCCGCTTTGTGTCAACAAGGTAAAGGAAATTCATTTTACATTGTTCTGCCGAATTCTACGCCTTTTTGGTGTAGAATAAGTACTACTAGCCATCCTCCTGAACTTCAAAAAGTGAACTATGGTTCCGCAATATTATAGATCACCATAGTTACAACTTACAAGTAGGATAAATATAGGGACCCGATGAATCAATATGGAGATTTTGCTACGATTTCCTGAGGAGCAATAGAATGCCAGTGTGTCAGTCCAGGGTACCTTTCGTCACTTGACCTCAAATTGTCAAATGGGAAATTATCCAATTAATTTTCCTTGTCAAACTCTTGCGTATGGCAGGGTGGAATTGTTATGACATTGGTCCAAGACTTATGTCGAAATTGTCAGATGGAAAATTATCCAACTAATTATCCTTGTCAAACTCTTGCTTCTGGCTGGGTAGGATTGTTATAACATTGACTTCCAAGAGTCATGTAGGTGTTTCTTGATCTTTGGTTCAAGTACACAGTACAATAGTATATCATGTTAGTTTATAGTGTATTGAATCTACCTGTTTTCTCATACAATGTGGCAACAAGTATCGCTCTTTACTACCGAAGCATAAATTGACACGCAGAGAGGAAAGGGCAACTACAGAATTAAATTCTAACTGAATTAAAGGATTCACAGGTGAACCACTCAATGATGAGGGTATGCCATTAGCAATTTGGTGTTTTATCTACACAGTGCTTAAGATGGAAAAATGCTTCACAAGGAAGACATTCCAAACACGAGGTTGTGAATTACAAGTGCAGCTACTGCAGTTTTTCAAATTCCTTTATAACAGAGTCCCATCTTCTTACATCCACTTGTTGAAACCATGTTCCAAGTTTGTTCCAAACTATCTTGATCAATAACTTAAGTTGCTATACATATTTGAGCTTTTCTTATATGAGAGAATCAACAGGTAGTATGTGCGCAATGACAAAATGTTTCTGTTACCTTGATTAACTATAGTAACGGATGTAAATAGAAGCCTTCAATTTTTATAATGCTCTGGGACTACACTTCTGATGAAAATTCTGGGATTACACTTCTGATGAAAATGCAACAACATGATTGTTTGCTACATATGTATGGAAATGCTGATGTTGTCTCATTTTTCTAACGTTTGTCACTGGCTGTCAGTTTGCATGGTGTATTTCTATTTTCATTTTTCATGTATTATACATTTGATTGCATGATTTTCTTTGCCCAGAGGAAAGGAAGAAAGAGAGGAGCAAAACAGGAACATGGCTGCACGCAGTGGATCTCCTGCAAGTGCTTCTGAAAAAAAGCTGAGCAATTTTGAGAATGAGTTGCTGGCTTTTAGTGCAGAGAACCTGCAGAATAACATGAAAGTTACCTATTATAGGTATATCTCTTACAATGCAACTTTATATAGTATAATTACTCATTTTTCCTGACCAGTGAAAACATCGCCAATGAGTCCAATGGAAGCATCTTTTTTTGTTTGGTTTAGAAGAGTTCTTTACAAGGCATTGCATGCTGGCTGAAATTCATCTGTGTTAGTGATTACAAGATTGTAAGGTCCACTATGGGAATACCATTCAGTCTCCCCAAGGGTAGACTGAGATTCTCAGCTTTCTAAACTGTCAGAATTGATTGTGATAAAATTACATGAAACAAAAAAAATGAAAATCCTATTCGAATGATGAAAATTTGTGTAGCCCCACATTTATAAGCACCTTGATATTACTATTAGTTTATTTAGAAATCTTGGAAGACAAGGATTTACATCTGGTATAGTCAGTGAAATTTCCCCATTCGTGGTAGGCAAGAAAATATGGGTGTTCAAATGCCATGACGCTTATAGTGGATGGAGTGCAAGCAAGTATTCATGAAACTGAACTATAAATTACAGGAAAATAGGTAGTTGTGCAAGTAAGAGCCATGGATAATCTTAGTAATCATTGTAATCTTATCCTGCAAATGAACAGTAGTTCTTACCATTAATCTTTTAACAGGCCATGTATAGAAAGATGAGAGATTTTTCATATCCACATTTAGACAAAAAATCTACAGTACTGGATCAGCAGGGACAGGAGTCTGAATTGATGGATCCCCATTTCAGATCCAGATCCGCCTTGCAAATGGATCCTGATTGATGAGAGATGGACCCTGATGGTCCAGAAATGGATCCTGGAAAAGGGTGCTGGATTATGAAAGGAGAAAATGTATCCTGCACCATTGGGGCCCCCACCATGTATGGATCCCAAACTAAAAGGCCTCATTTAGGGTTAATGCCACTTTGTGGAACCCAAGGGCAAAGATATCTACAAGAAGATCTCTTCCCCCTTCCAAAACACATCTAACATGCTCGAAAGATTTAGTAGCTGAGGGCTCTGTTCTAACTATGTTCCCTGGGTACATGAACATCCCACACTGGGTACATGAACAGTTTTCATTTCGCTCTTCCTTATATAAAAGGAATGCATATATGCTTCTTTTTAGTTCCTTTATCCTTCCGTTATGATCTTTCCAACTTGTTTAGAGGCCTTGCACATTCATGGAGAAATCTGTCTTCAAAGGCCTTCAAGGCTTCAATAGATACATAGGAAATTGGAACATGATGCTTCCCTCTGTAGTATTTGTTTTGACTTCCTCCATCTCTTTCAATTTTTCTAGCATGTTTTATAGTACATATCAGAATGTTTTTCTGGTTTCCAGCCTTTCAACAGCTGTGATTTGCCAGTCTAACATTGGAATGGACACAATAATTGCATAGCAGTTTCTGATTATGTCGTTGCAAGCATGACATCTCTTGACTATTTTGATCCTTTTTTAAGGTTCCATGGTAATAATGAGAACTACAATGGCAACCATCTTGCCAGCGTAGCATTGTATATAGTTTTATTGTCCTCCGTAACATTCAATATAATGTTCGTTTCAGTCAAATACCTACCTTATTTCATCTTCCCAGCTAACTTCTGCAACATTGCACTTGTATTTGTGGGTGTGATCTATCTCCTACGGGAAATACATGTACCCTGCTCTTTATCTATATCCAACAGCATCCAAGTTCATCCTTTGACCTGTTTCTTTATTGCTTTATTCATCTTAATTATGTTCCAAGCAATTACCAAATGTGGCATGAATATTTTACAACATGACATAATTTCCATCATTTTGTGGATCTAACTCAAAAATGTAGTTGTGAGGCCACAGATTCTATCAGCCCTATATATTGTGGCAAAGATTTTCATGCAGCTGATCCAGGGTTTATTGGAATTTTGTTAACCAAGTGCTACACCTCATCCAGGTGCTCAGAATGGCAAAGAAGATCAACCATGCATGCATAATGCTCCAGTTCTTTTTCCATGTGATGATCCAGACTCGTGCAAAATAAGTGTTTCCAGGCACACTTCACCAAGCCTTGATGGATGAAGATGCTATCAAATGTAGCATTGCCCGGCAAGGTGCCAGCCTCTTTTCATTTCTTCAAGAGTAGGAAAGCCTACTGTTCAAGCCCATGCACTGTATATCCTAAGATCATTGCATTTGTGATACCGAATCTCATCTGGGCATTCTATTACAGGCCTGATGCGCATCATTTTGGTACCATATTTCAGGCAGATTTACAAGGAAACTGCCTTAAAACCATCAGATTGAAATCCCTTGCTAATTATGCATTTGTGGTGATGCCATGTCCCAAAGCTGCCAATTTGACACTTGCTGGAAGCACACAGGGAAATGTCTCCAAACGCTGCTTTGTGTCTGTCAATTACATTTTCTGAGCTGGGGCCTCATAGAATGCCCACTCTTCACATATCCCACATTCATGGCATTTCCTTAAAGAGCTTTACTGCAAATATCCAGGAAATATTTGGCAGCATTCTAGGAAACAACATTATGTCTAGGCAAAATTTCAAATACTGTGAGATTCCTATATGTTTCTACATTTGACATATATGTCTACAAGGCACTTCCAGCTTTAACATCAGAATGTAACCTGCTTCTAATTTTGTTCTCATGGATTTCCTTGCCATCTACAAGAACTTCCAAATTGGCACACAACAGCGAGAACATCAAGTAAGAATACCCCTACCCTACATATTCAACGCCTTGTCACTGTATCCATGGCCAGTACAAACATCAATTATAGCAGTTCATGAGGTCACATTCAGTTCAGAAACCTGTCAAACGCTTCCTGCGCCTTGACCAAATTCCTGCACTTGGAATACAATGCAAAAAGCTTGGTTGCTAAAATTATATTCTCATTGAATCAACCTTCAGATGCCAATCATGAGGGCATGAACGAGTTAAATGATTCCCTTGCTTTCTCCCTCACATAATCCTCAAACACACAGAGGTAGGTACACCATGGTATCCCAATGCCTGCCTTCAACAGAGTTTGGAACTCATCTTTAATTTGCAAGAGCTTCACGATAGTCCCACATTGATTATATCCTATGATTATGGCATTCCGTGAGTCTCAATCCCTTTTAGGCATTTAATCAAATGTTTGTCATGCAAACTCCAAACATCCGCATGTTGCATACATAGTAGAAAACTCTGTGGTTGAAATCCACTTTAGATCATATGGGCATTGACTCTCTTTCCCTCCAACAATGTTTTTTGTATTAATGCAGCCCTGCAACAGAGAGTTGGAGATATCAAGGGGAGCATGAATCATTGGTTGGACGATATACGCAAATTTTAAGGCCTCTTTCAAGTAGATCTCCATACAGAGTCCAACAATATTTTTTTTGACTAAAACTGGAGGATTCATATGAGTAAAATCTGTGTTGAGAGGACACAACAGAAGTGCAAAAAGTTTGAAAATATAGCCAGATGAGCCTATCCAATATTTCTGGCTCAGGGAGAGTATTGATCATAACTATTGTAGGTGGATACATATATTTGAAAATGAGAGCACTGAAGAGGTAGTGTTAATTTTCCTTCAAACCTAGCACCTGGCGGTCAATTGACCTAGCAGATTACAAATCTATTGAATGAGTGCACAGCTAGGAAGCAAAAACATAAGCAATCTCATAAAAATGACAATAGATTCTGCCAAGTCAAATCAGTTCATTATTGAAAATATTTAGAACCTACTTGGGCTCCCATTCTGGGATAATGGTCTAACTGAGGAAATACATGTACAACAATTGGATCTGATCCAGCTGATCAACCCCTCCTTGGCTGATCTGGATCTCTTTGTTGCCCCCTTCTTCGGGCCCAACACACTAGAGTATTACACTCCTCACTAAGATTCCTCTCTCAATCTCGCGCCGCTGTATGGTGTGTCTTTCCCCTTCTCCTTAGCCTTGCTTTTATAATTGTTTGTTGAGTTCAATCCTTAACCCTAATTTGCAAAGTGATTGATGGCGGAGATTAGGTCTCGCCTTCACTTGAGATCAAGGGCTAAGACTAAAACATAATTACTAAAGTAAATACTTTACTTTTCTAATGTTTTTTTAGCTCAATTAGCGAACATAACAATTATGTACTTTTCCAAGTTAAAACTTAGGCTAAGTTGCAAATGGAACTTGCTCACACTTGAGCAAGTGCATAAGGAGGCTTTGGGTGACTTCTACGCAACTAGACACTTAGGCCTATGCATAAGTACTTGCCTGAGTTACAAACATCAACACTCCCTCTTAGCGAGGGACATACTTCTGGCCCCTAGAATTGACTTTGATCCTAGAACTGCATCCACTGCCATGGTTGCTTCCTTTGAACTGGAAACTTTTCCTGCCAATAGGTCATATACGTTGTGGCTTCACTGTATAACACGCACCTACTGGTAATGTGCCTGAGGTAAGGTAGGAAATATGTGTGAATTCAATTTCAAACTTCTTGGCAAACTCCTCTTGAGTTTTTGCCAACACAACTGTAGATGACTGCCTAGTGCCTGCCCATTCCCCCTATCTTCCTTTCTGGACACTGTGAAGCATAGTGTCCCATCTTAAGACAAGCAAAACACTTGACCTTAGTCAAGTCCTTCTTCTTCTTGGGTTGTGAGGTTGACTCCTCACCCCTGTTACTCAAACCTCACCCTTGTTACTTGTGTTGATTTGTGTAGCTTGGGAGGTACTCCAAGCCCTAGGGTTCAGGGTTTGGAGGACAAAGCGCCACAAGGGTAGCTTGTGGGCTTGGAACCCAAGTATGGAATTTTGGTACCCATTGTGTTTTGGGGCAAAACCATGATGGATTCATGGCATGTGATAGATGAGGATGATGGTGCTTAGAAAGACGATTCCAACGCATCGAAAATCGTCCAAATCCGAGTTGCTGTTAGAGATATATGAATTTTTGAAGTTGACATAATTATTATTGGGTGTCAAGGTGGCCAACTTGAAGAATCCAATGGACGTGTTGCTTCAAACATGACGCTTTGGGTATATATATAAGGTGACATGGAGTTATTTTGTGCATCCATCTTGTGCAACACACACAAGAGTGAAGC
>APFE031298854.1:116759-132713 GCA_000404065.3 Pinus taeda | reverse complement strand
AACTCACTTTGGGTTAATTCTAGAGGTTTCTAGAAGGATTTGTTACGTGGATTGTTCGCTCCAAGTGGTTCATGCATCCCATAAGAGGAGGAACTAATCCCTTGTTAAGAGGAGCTATCCCTTTGAAGGAGGATTCTAGCCCTTTGAAGGAGGACCTGGTAACTAATCTCCATTGCACTATAAATTGAGGCATTAGGTCAGTGGCTTGGGAGGTTAGAAGCTGAACTTTTAAGGGTAAATGCTAGTGAAATCAAGACTTCCTATTTGAGCTTAAGAGGATAGATCACATACCCTTTTGGCTTCATTGGGGAGTGAGTGAAGCTTGTCAAAGTAGAGGAGACTTCTTGTTGGACCCTGGGAGGAGCTTGTACAACGTCAAGGCAAAGGTTATAAGGTTCTTCTCCTTTTGAATTAATACAATCAAGCTCATTTTTCTCAACAAGTATCTCATGCTATTTGTTTCATGGACTCCTTGACCTTCATGTTAAATATGTTTTATAATACTGGATATTCAGGTGCTATTTAATCGTTTGCCTTGTTTGTGCTTGCAGGTTTGCGACAAAGGAACTTACTTGGATCAAAGGAGCGAAGGCATCTCCAAACTTGCGTTGGACATGAGGTAGGCCTTAAACACACTTGTTTGCCATTATTTATAAAGCGCATTTAGAGAAAGATAGTTTCTGGTTGGTTTGTTTGTCATTAGGTCTTCATTAGATTCTAGGAAGGTCTATCTTGTCCGCAAGATCGACTCATTCTGCGTGACACTCATAGACCCTTCCTCCTACTGAATTAGAATGAAAGATTTTTTATAAAGGTACAATTGGAAATTGCTTCTAGCTATGAAAATAGAAATTCCATTGACTGAACTTGTAAATGCTAACTAATCAATTCATGAAATGAAAAAGGATAATCTACTTGGAGAAAGAAATCTATGTTATCTTGCATAATTCATCAAATTACCACATATACTTGCAGAAAGGAAGCTAATTTACCTTGCAGGGTTGATCAAACTACCAATCAAAATTGCATGTACATTTGAAAGGAAGCTAATTCCTAAAAAGAAGATGGCTCTCTCACAACACATTCACCCATAAGATCCATTTATCCAGTGTACCTCTCAAGTGACCTCCTCTACCTGCGCTGAGAAGTGTGTTCTCCCACATTCTCCTGTGCATCATCCAAAAATCCGTTAGGCTCTCTTGTGTGCTTTCTTCCCTCTCTGAAGACTCTACCTGAGTGGATGTCTCCACTCCCAAAACCTCTACATGTTGCTACTCCACATCAATTTGAGGCTCCTCAACCTTAGGAGCTATAATATCCTCATACACATGTAGCTCAAGCGCCCTCTCAAGGGAAACTCCCATGGCCTTCTCCTCGTCGAATCTGATATCCCTGCAAATGACTGTCATTCAACTGGTCAGCATGTACACCTGATAGTTGTGAGGCGTATCAGTGTACCCCACAAATATCCCCAACTCTGTTATTGGGTCACGCTTCTTCCATGCATCTTTGGTCACATGGAAATCTATCAATGAACCAAAAACCTTGAAGTGACCAACATCTGGCCTCTTACCAGAAGAAGCTTCCTCTGGTGTCTTCATATCAAGTATCCAATGTGGGCTATAGTTTTGAACATAAAACGTTTTGTTTTATTCCTCAGCCCACAAGTGTTGTGGTAGGCCCCGATCATGCAACATTTCCCATGTTGCCCCTACTATGCTTCTATTCTTCCTCTCGACTACCCCATTCTGGTGATGGTTATGGGGTGCCAACAACTCTCGTTTAATCCCTTCTGCTACATAGAAGTTCTTAAACTCATTTGAGACATACTCACCACCGTTATCACTCCATAGAGCTTTAACCTTCTAGCATGTCTCATTCTCAACCAATTCTTTGAACTCACGAAACTTTGTGAAATTTTGATCCTTTTTGTACATGAAACATATATAGCATTTACGAGAATAGTAATCAAAAAATATAACATAATACATGTGTTTGGCCATGGATGCTATCGAGAATGGTATACACACATCTGAATGGACTCTCTCTAGAATAGACTCTATTTGACTATATTTTTTTTCAGAGCAAGACTTGGTGTAATTTCCAAAAGTACACCCCTTGCATGTATCAACTTTCTTAAGTGTACCTTTGGGAAGACCGATAAATATCTGCTACAATATCTTCAAAGCCCCATGATGCAAGTTTCCCAATCGCCCATGCCACAACTTGCCAATGTCTCGGCTCTACATATTTTCTGCTTTTGAACTCAAAGAAGCACACTTCTCTACCTCCAACTTATATAGATTCCTCACATGAATCACTATATTCTTTACTTGACCCGTGGATATGTGTCAAAGGAATTCCTTTCCTTTCGATAAGATCACATCATAGCCTCTATACTCAATCATGGAAATGGATACCAAATTCTTTAGCCTAGGTATATACATAAAATTCGTCAAGGTGAGTGGAGCCCCATGCTCCCTCTGAAAATAAATTGTGCCCAATCCAGTAACATTGTACTTCCCGTCGTCACACATATCGATATGAATCTAGATATATTTCTCCTCCATGTCACTAAATAACTCTTTGTCGTGATTCATGTGGAATGAAGCTCCACTATCTAAGTAACATACACTTCCCAACATTGATCAAACCATGCATGCAATGAGGGAAAATTCAAATAAGAATTGAGATGCCAAAGCCTTGCTCGCCACTCCTCCTGAGGACTTCTCCATGGACTTCTTGTGTAGAAAATGTGTAGAAAAATGTCCCATCTTATGACAATGAAAACATTTAACTTTTGTCATATATTTCTTCTTACCTCCATGATAAGAATCTGATTTAGAATGGGAAGCTTTCCCTTTCCCCTTCCTCACCTTAATCACTAAGGCACATTTCTCTTAATCATTAGTCTTTGATGAAGAGCCATCCTTGGTGTACCTCTTAATCTCCTCCTACATCCAATCTTACCCAGTTGTTCCCAATCTGGCAGTTTCTCTCGACCATTGAAAGAGTCCTCATAACTATGCCAACTCTTTGGGATTCCTAGAAGAGAAAGACTAACCATATCCTCCTCGATAACTGTGATTCCAACACTTCCAAGTTCATCGTGACATTGAGTGAACTTGGTCAAGTATTTGGAAATAGTCTCACCTTTCTCCATTTTGATTCTTTGAAGTTTTTCCTTCAATGCCAATTTCCTTTGGTCACTCTTGTTTTGATACAAATATGTGAATGTTTTCCACATAGCATGTAGAGTTTCCTTGCCATGGAGACTCAAGATAATGTGGTCTCGAATTCTTTCAAGGATTATCTACCTTGCCTTCACCACACACTTCTTCCATTCGACCAAGTTTTGTTCATTCGATGATGTTGTATTTGGGACTTCTTGATCAATGAATTCCTTCAAGCCATTATCTTATAGCACAACCTCCATCTTGTCACTCCAGGCTATAAAATTAGAGTTACCTTCCAAGGCATACTCAAAACCATAGGATGCCATCTGTCAATCCTGAAGTATGAAATGTAAATTTGAATTTCACCTGTAACCCTGAACTCAAAAACTTTGAAATCTCCTCTAGTATATTGTTCTCAGGTCTAATACCATGTAGATTTTCATGTAGATTGACAATCTCATGAAATGTACTAGAGTAAGAGACAAGAATCTACTTGTACTCTTTACAGTGGAAGCACATAAAGATCGATCAAAACAATAATCGAGAAGAGGAAGAGAATCAAATACACTTAACACAATAAATATCTGGGGTAAGATAGATCTCAAAACCCCACTATCTTTATTACATATATTATAAAATCAAGATGAGATGAAAATGCTTGTTCCCACAAGAACAATCCCAACACTCAGTAAAATCAATCTCCAGCTCACAAGCCAAAACTTAGCCAATTCTCCTACTCTCTAAGTCCCTATTTCCTTGTGCAATTCCTATGGCTGATTAGCCCACCTTAAAGGGAAATCATTGCATCAAAATTTGTGTAATCCCTTCTAAGTTCAGTTCCTAATTGCATGCGCCATCCGTACAACTCAGAAAATTCTACAACAAATAGTACAATTTCCCTACTCTCTAGTCTCAAGTGAGTCTTTCTAAAAATCGACAAGCATGATTTTCTCTTGAGAGAATCTTTAGTTAACTCCAGTAGCACTAGTTAATGCATTAGTGAACCAACTGACTGTTAACTGACTGTTAACTCCTTAAACAGTTTGGAACTAATTTAACAGGACTTAACTCAGTGAACTGATTTAACTAATTACAACTCATACTTAACTCATCCTGGACCCCTATAATATAAGGAGAACATATACATGACTTTAGAAATACTTCCAACTCAAAATTGTGGAGTACCAAAGAAGATATGTTTTTGGTGATTATTTCGGCATATTTTCATTAAAACTTACAAAACTTTTGCATCATGAACTAGGTAGATGATAAGGAATTGTAATAAAACCTATAAGATTAATGTGCACGACGAAAACACTGAAAATTGTCATTTTTTTTATTTAGGAAGAAGGAAAAACGAAAGATTGTCGCTCCAACGGAAAGGACAAGGCCAGGTTAACCACTATCCCTTTGACGGGGAACCGCATGCAAACAAGGCAAACCAAATAAAAGCGTATCAGCCCAGGAAAGGAAATGGAGATATCGGTTCGGTGCAAGAAAGTAAAGAGATAACTGAGAGCCAATGGTTCGGCGAATCCCTCAGGATCCTTTGATCCTGAGGGATCATTGCTTTAACTATTTTTGTACCTAGACATCTTCGCCTTCGCCATTATAAAAAGGGGCAGCATTGTTAGCCCGGGGATAGTATGTGATGTTTTTATGTAATTTCTCTTAAAGTTAAGACTTTGATCATCGACTCTCGCTAAGAAGTGATCCTTTGTAATTCTGTCTTATGCCTTAATACAAACTTGGTTGCTATTTCATCTCTGATCCTGACATAACTTCAAGCGGTGTACCCCTGGAGGCTAAGGGCCCGGCCCTGGTGGAACACTTGCTCCTGTACTATTACTTTTGGTTTATCCGTGGTTTTGCTTATTAGCTCTATTTGGTAATTTGATATGCTCCATTATTTTACATCACAACTCTGCTACATTTGTTTTACTGAGTAATATCATTCCTGAAGACAGAACCATTATATTAACTCTGCAACGTATTATTGTTCCTTTAAGTGCTGATATAATATTGCCGGTCTTTATAGAATACTGTTTCCGTTCAATTACAGAGTATCTGTGTCGTACACTTATTCATTGGTATTACTGAATTCATCTTAGATATTATATTTCCTTGCAATTGTTGAGTCTATGAACATTGTTGTTCCATTCTGAAATACAGTCGTATTCTTTATAACTAAGATTGATAACTAGATTACCAAGATCAGATTACTATTATGGTGTGTCGTGTACATGTATGTGTGGCTTTCAAGCATTGTTCTATAATCCATTATTAATCAGTGTTGTTCCATTTCTGTGTGTTGTTCGATTCATCCTTAAAGGTAGAGGATTGCCATTTGATTTCTGCAGGACATGATTGTTGCATTTATTCTTGTAGATCAAGGTGTTGTTGCTTATTAAATTCAGCTACTATTACAATTTCCTAGTTGCTGTTACAATCTCCTAGTTGTTATTCCATTTCTTATTTGTTGTTCCATTTTCTGTTATTCACATTATTATTGCTTTGGTGTGAAGAACACTCTGAGACTATAGTGGGCAGTGACATTTACTGTCTGGCTTCCAGGTTGACGGTTTGTTCCCTGATTTCCTTTGGTTCCATCAATTTATAAAGGGATGAGTTACTGGTACTGAACCTTTGACTGAACAATTGCTTAGTTTTCTGAATGTGTGGTTTAGTCTTTAAAAGTAGTTTGCTGTAAACAAGCATCCGTTTACTCTTGTATTTTGGAGCACTATACTACTAGCGTTACTCTGGAAAATGATAGCCTCAAACTGAGACACTCTTTGAAATAACAAAACGTTCCTAGATTGAAAAACTAATGTGAGATAATTAGAGGTGAAAGAGACCCTTTTTACAGCTCGAAATTTTGGCACCGTTGCCGGGGAAAGAGTGTAGCCATTTGTCTCTTTTCAGAGTAGTGTAAGAACCTGCTAGGGAAGAATTGGGTTTTAAAAACGAAAGGTAAGAACCTACATGTGAAGCATGTAACAGCCCTGCTCCTCTGCCCGCTTTCCTGTAGATTTGTCTGGGTAGAATCTAGCAGTTGATTTGTGTGTGCATGACTAAGCAGAAAAGCCAGAAAAGAATTCCAAACCTTTACCCAAGCCAGAAAAAGCTAAGGGGCCGGTGACCCTTGGCCGATCAACCTTTATAGACGAATTTTTTAAGAAAGCAGAATCTCAGCCTTCAGTAGGACCCAGGAAAGTTATTTCCACACAGCCTACAAGCTCCCTTCAGGCCACAGGATCACCATCTGTAGCCTTTGCTGAGGTGCATAGTCAAACTGAAGAGCAGGATTTTCAAGAAATTGAAAATTCTACTCCAGAACTATTGCAAGAAGGAAATTTCAGCAATCTTTGTGAAGGAAGACGAGAGACAGAGGAAACTGAGGAATCGAGGTCTCCTCTTGGGACACCTAAGCCATTGAGCAGCCCAGATAAGGGAAGTGCTGCAAAAATCATTTTTGAAGAAACTTAATCTCCTCAGACATTAGGCACTCTTATTATCCCAGATAAAGGAAGCACTATTAAAACCATTCCTGTTAAAGTCATTCCCTCTCAACCTAGGAATACCCTCCTAGATATCCCAGAAGGTTATTGGCATATATTTGACCAAATGGCCCAAAACCAGCCAAACACCCAAACCTCTACATCACAGTACCCCATAGTGGATACTACAACGAATGCACCTATGAAAGAAATTCCTCTTCACCATATCCCTACATTCCATGGTCTTACATCAGAGGATCCGTATGCATTCCTATTTGAATTCGATGTGCTATGTAGGGGATATGATTACACCACCGACCCCCAGAAACTGAAATTATTTCCCTCTACATTAAAAGGGGCTGCTTTAAGATGGTTCATGGGACTAGGTGGCGGAGTTATAAATAACTGGGATCAAATGAAAGAATCTTTTCTAAAAAAATATCAAGACTATTGCAGGTCTAGAGAACTAAAAGATGAAATATTTCAAATGGTAGCTAGACCAAACCAAACATTAGAGGAGTATGTGGAACATTTTCAGTATAATCTTCAAAGATCTCCTTATGCATCACTACCTTTACCTGATAATGTGTTGAAAACAGCATTAATTAGGGGTATGAAGGAACAATGGATTGAAACTTTAAACATTATTGGAAAAGGAGATATTTATCAGGAAAATTTAGTTGACATTATTGATTTATGTATCAGGAGCTCGAGAGGCAGCACAAGACTAAAACCGGCAGAACATGATTGGTTTGTAAGAGATAATAAAATTTCGGCAGAAGGAGTAATGCGTGCAGAAATTGGAAATTTATTGGAAAATTTTAAACTGATATACTAGGGACACTAACAACACAACTTGATATTATGCAGGCCAAACAAAAGCAGGTGGAGGCAAAATAGAATTTGGCAATCTTCTGTCTCCGATGCAGGAAGAAGCATAGCCATAAGGAGTGTCCACTTGATCCAGTCCAAATTTGTGCCATTTGCACGAAAGACCACCTTACGGAAAGCTGTCCGTCACTTCCTGGATTAAAAGCAGTATACAAGGAAGCAGAAGAAGAGCCAGAATCGGTGTATCTGCTCAATCAGTGCCGACGGTGGCAGCCATGACAATCTGGTATGTTTTCGGACCCAACTTCTTCTTTTCAGTCTCCACAGTATAATGCTCAAGAATATAATATGTGGAAAAATCAACCTCAACCTCCCTTTCCGAATTGGCCACCACAGTCATTTCCTTCATCAAACCCGTGGCCGAATCAAGCAAGCCAATCTAATTGGCTGAATTTTCCTTATGTCCCACCATATTGGAAAAGTAATGCATACCCAGCATAATGGACCCCTCCTACTTCACAAAGTAAATCCTGGCAGACAAACTGGCAAAGACTGATGCATCAGCCAGTAGGAACCATTCTGCTCCCTCAACCTACACTGCTAGCCTTACAACAAAACCCCCAGTCTAACCTGAGACCGCAACTCCGAGCCCAACCCAACCCTAACCCAAATAACAGACCGGTCCAATCTGTCCAAATAGTAGAAACACCAGAAATAGGAGCCGATATGAGGGAGTGTAATGATCTTCAGCTAAGATCTGGACGTATTATTGAAAACGAGGGAGACAAGACAGTCCATGTTGAAAATCAGTTACCTAGAGAACAATCATCACAAGAAGAGAATGTGCACAAACAACAAACTCATAATCAAACAACCACATCCTCTCCCCCGTTCCTAGAACGATTAATAATACCTCGACCTACACAATATCCTGATTTTGACATTCTGAGAGAATTAAAAAATTTGTACATAAAAATTCCATTCCTCCAAGCCATTCAAGACATCCCAATATATGCAAATACTATTAAAGAATTGTGTGTAAAGAAACCAAGGAGGAATATAACAAACAATCCAAGAGTCCAAGTAGTTGGCACTCTATCTAACTTATTATCAGGAAAGGAAACACCCATTAAATACGAAGACCCGGGAAATCCAATAGTAACCGTACAAATTTATGGTCAAATATTTCCCAATGCCTTAGTTGATCTAGGAGCTGCAATCAATATCTTAACAACTACTACTTGCCAAAAGCTATGCATTATATCTGTAGAACCCGCCTATACTTTACTAGAACTGGCTGACCGATCTGTGGTTAGGCCAGAAGGCACACTACATGATGTTATGGTATCTATTGACTCCTGGGAGTATTTGACCTATTTTCTGATAATAAATCCGAAAAACCAACTTGATGGACATCCATTGATTTTAGGTAGACATTGGCTTGCAACTGCCGATGCTTATATTGGCTGCCGACAAGGCAATATGACCATAACCGGAGGAGAAAATATCAAGAACTTAGCTTTATATCCTCCAACAAAACCAAGTGTCACAATAATGAAAACTAACAGGCACCCTGTATCATACCTTACTGATAACATTAGATGTCCATTAACTATACAAGAGGCACTTGATTTCAAAGACCAAACAGAAGATTAGGCCATTAGTAATTTTATCAGTGAAACTAAACTCAGATCCCATACACAATGTCACATGATAGAGGCAGCATTCGATAACGAATTAGAAGAAGATCCTCTTAAAGATACACATGATCAAACAATACCTGTTACCTCTATTGCAAATAGTAAAGTTGTGGAAATTGAACCAGGAAAATCCTTAAACATTAATGCCAACCTCACCTCCGAACAAGAAACGAAGCTCATCCAATTATTAAGGAGATATAGAGAAGCATTTGCATGGCACTACCCTGATATGAAAGGAATTGATCCCCAATTATTTACACATCACATTTACATAGAAAAGGATGCAAGATCTGTTCGCTAGCCTCAAAGGAGACTTAATCCCCATTTAAAAGAAGTGGCAAAAGCTGAACTGCAAAAAATTTTAGATGTCAATTTCCTTTACCCTATCTCCGATAGTAAATGGGTCTCTCCACTTGTGGTGGTACCAAAAAAGAATGGGAAATGGAGAATTTGTGTGGACTAGAGAGAGCTAAATAAAGCAACACAAAAAGACCACTTCCCTCTCCCATTCATCGATCAAGTATTAGACACTTTGGCAAGAAAGAAATTCTCTTCCTTCCTAGATGGCTTTAGTGGATATAATCAGATCCAGATTGCCCCTAAAGACTAAGACAAAACCACTTTTACTTGTCCTTGGGGAACATTTGCCTACAGAGTTATACCTTTTGGCTTATGCAATGCTCCTGCCACATTCCAAAGGGCTATCCTCAGCATTTTTGTAGATTTAATAAATGAAGGACTTGAAGTATATATGGATGACTTTACACCATATGGAGACGATTTTGATCCAGCATTGGACACACTGGAAAAAGTCCTACAACACTGCATTGCTACTAGGCTTTGTTTAAGCCATGAAAAATGCTATATGTTGATGACTGAAGGACTTGTTCTAGGACATTATATTTCAGCAGCTGGCATTCAGGTAGACCCAACCAAAATCCAAATAATTTTGCTTATTCCTAATCCTACCACTCAAATGTAGGTACACAGTTTTCTTGGATTTTCTGGTTATTATAGAAGGTTTATAGAACATTTTTCGCATATTGCTGCACCTCTATATGCACTAACAGGTAATGTTGATTTTCTTTGGATAGAAAAATGTGAACGTGCTTTCCAGGATCTGAAGAAGCTTGTGTCCACAGCCCCAGTCCTTTGAGGAAAAAATTGGGATTTTCCATTCCAAATATCATCAAATGCCTCAGATACAGTCGTTGGACCAGTGCTTGGGCAGGAAGAGGATAAGAAATCATACACAATTTATTATATTAGCAAAAATTTATCCCCTGCTGAGTTGAATTACACTGTTACTGAAAAAGAATTTCTAGCTGTAATACATGTTGTCAATAACTTCAAACATTACATTATTGGATATCCTGTTATCTTGTATACAGATCATTCTGCCATAAAATATTTAGTAAACAAGCCTATCACAAATGGCAAAATGACTAGATGGCTAATTTTATTACAGGAATTTGACATTACAATCAAGGATCGACCTGGAAAAGAAAATCCTGTAGCTGATTTTCTCTCGCGAATGCCAAAGCCAATCGACGTAGCAGTAGTATAAGATCAATTTCCAGATGAGAATTTGTTCGTTGTTGCTGTTAAAACACCCTGGTTTGCTGATGTTTCCAATTACCTAGCAGTAGGTAAATTACTGAAACATCTAACCCCTAATGAGCGGAAACAGATTGTTCAGCGGAGTACTTGATTATGGTGGATTGGAGGCTACCTGTTCCACACAGGGGCATATATGCATATCAGGAGATGCGTTCGAGAGGATTAAATCTTTGACATTTTAAAAGCCTACCATGATGGACCATGTGTCGGACATTTCGCGAATTGCAGAACTGGCCATAAGGTGCTGCAAACAGGGTATTATTGGCCCACAATTTTTAAAGATGCAAAGAAATTTGTCCAAGCCTGTGACAGTTGCCAGAGAGCAAGATACCCTGGTCAGTTCGATGAGATGCCCGTGAACCCACATCTAGTCATTGAACCATTCGAGTGATGGGCCCTTGATATCATTGGACCAATTAACCTATCCTCAAATCAAAAGATATATATTTTGGTGGCAACAAAATATGTCACCAAATGGGTTGAAGCAGAGGCATTGTCAAGAGCTATAGAGGATTCTGTCATACAGTTCTTCTCCATATATTTGTGCATTATGGCCTTCCAAGAGTAATTACAGACGGTGGACCACAGTTTGCTGGGAACAAAATAGCTACAACACTCAAAAACTATCATATCCAGCATAAAATCACTACTCCATACCACCCACAGGAAAATGGTCAGGTAAAAAGCAGCAATAAAATAATAGAAGCAATCCTAACAAAAACCATTGCATCACATAGACGTGATTGGGCTGCCAGACTACCAGAAGCATTGTGGGCTTACAGGACAACATGGAGAAGTACCACCGGTTACTCACCTTATCAATTAGTGTTTGGAAAACAACCCATCTTCCCCATAGAATTCGAAATCCAAACATTGCGAATAGCACAAGAAGTTGGCTTAGATCTAACCGAAGCACAGATTAATCGATTACAGCAGATCAATGTGTTGGATGAAATCAGGCTCTCTGCACTTCAAAACACTGCACTGATCCAACATCAGTGAGCTAAATGGAATGATGCTCTCATTAAGAATAAAGTCTTCCACGAAGGGGATTGGGCACTTTTGTACGATTCCAGGTTTCAGGACTTTCCCAGAAAACTTCAGACTCGTTGGTTGGGGCCATACGAAATCCAAAAGGTACATGAAAATGGTACTCTTACTCTAATCACTATTGACAGTTCTGGATATGCCTTCAAGGCAAATGGTCACCGAGTTCGACTTTATCACAAACCACTCACTCAGGAGTCCTTTTTCCAGCAGCTATGCGAAGACTCTGATATGGAAATTATGGCGGAGGGAGAGAAGTCTTTCTCACCTGTGATTCATTAAGTGATTTATCTCTTTTTACACTTTGTACATAATTTCTTTGTTTTGCTGAATCATTTTTGTACATAATTTTGTATCAACACTTTGCTATTACTTTCCGGAGCAACAACAATTTTATTATTTTCTGCTATTCCTTTTCTCAAAGGGACAACATTTTTGTTCTGTTGTTCCTTGTTCAAAGGAACAACGCCTTTTGGATCAACTGTTCATTTTGCTTTAGCTTTGATTTTTTTTTACCTTATGTTTATGCTATTCCTTTTCCAAGGGAACAACACTTTTGATTTTTTGTCATTACTTTTCTAAAGGAACGACATTTGTGTTTTTGCTGTTCCTTTTCCAAAGGAACAACACTTTTGATTTTTTGTCATTCCCTTTCCAAAGGAACGACATTTGTGTTTTTGTTGTTCCTTTTCCAAAGGAACAACATTTTTTATTTCTGCTATTCCTTTTCCAAAGGAATGGCATTTGTGTTTTTGTTGTTCCTTTTCCAAAGGAACGACATTTGTGTTTTATGTTGTTCATTTTCCAAAGGAACAACACTTTGATTTCTGCTATTCCTTTTCCAAAGGAATGACATTTGTGTTTTCTGCTGTTCCTTTTCCAAAGGAATAGCACTTTTGATTTCCACTGCTCCTTTTCCAAAGGAACGACATTTGTGTTTTTTGCTATTCATTTTCGAAAGGAACAACACCTTTGATCTTTGTTGTTCCTTTTCCAAAGGAACAACATTGTTGATATTGTTGTTCCTTTTTCAAAAGGAACACCACTTGTATTCTCTTGCTCTTCCTTTCTGAAATAACAACATCCTCGTATTCCTTTTACTTATGCTTTCTCCCCTTGCTGTTCTAAATTAAGGATGCCTACTGTTCATGTTCTTTCAAGTCTTTCGAAACACAACTATGCACTTATGCAATGGATACAAAATCACAACATACTGAAATCAACGAATTATAAAATCACTATTTTATAAGAAATTGCTCTGAATTGGTAAGGGGACAAAAGGAAGGACACACTTACCCATTATCTTTTGTTGTCATTATTCCACTAATTCTGCTCTGATTGGTCACCTTTATCATTTGGGTTCCTTTTAAATTTTCACAAATTCCTTTGATTATTATTTATGAATAAGAACAAAAGGTTTATATGTTCCTATTGATAATGTTAAGACTTCTTCCACCATTCCTACTCTTAAGGAGTGTTGAACCACCCTTTGTGTATATATGGGAAAATACTTTATGAAAGAGAAAAAAGAAGACCAAAAAATGATGTTTTAATGACTTGTTTATATAAGTTTCCAAATGCAGGATAGGGGGTCTCATCAAGAGCCGACCTACCATGATCATGAGGAAGAAAGTGAAGTGGCATTCCCACTATGGCCACCACACCAGGGATATGGTCCAAAAGGTATATCAAATAAAAACCCCTTGGAACAGGAGGTCTCATTACAAGCCGGTATGCCAACCTTTTGCTCCTTCCTCATGAATGGCATTATGGCTAACTGGTCACCAAGCCAGCGTAATGGCCTACATTTTGACATCGCACAACATTTCCTAAGCATACAAAAAGGATCATGGTTCCATGGGTGAAACAAACAACTCAGCCAAGGTTATGGACACCTGTCGGCAGCAAAGCTCTGTTAATGGTATTGAAGTCACATTACTTACACCAATAGGTAATTATTAACACCCTTTTGTTTCTTATACCTTAGTAATAAATCACATAAGAGGGATGTATATTATTTCCCAAACCATAAAACGCATGTAAATCTATTATCACCAATCATGACAGAAAAGTTGACAATGACCGCATGAGACTCTGTATGCATGGCAGCTGTCCTATCTTCCCAGCCTCGCATCATATCATAGCAGTCTCTCACTTATTAAGCGATCCGACCTTGCACCTCAATTTCGGTAACCTGCTACTTTTGTAAACATGGCATGTTGCTATACGTTGCTCCTTTATGACTCTGTTCCAGGGCAGATCGGCACGCCGCTCCTTTATTTGACAGTCGGGACGGCCTATCACATTGCAAGGGGGGAGGTTAACCTCATCATTCGCTGGATTACGTGTCAGACCACTATTTAGGAAATTGTGTACTTGGGAATAGCACAGCTCAACGGTATACTATTTTTTATTTTTGCATGGCTTGTTGTTCCTAAGCCATTTCCATAGTATGCTCTGCAGCATTTTGAGCGAGTCCTGCGTCTGTTAGCTTCTCTGTGTTTTAACAGCGTGAACAACTTTTTGTTCCATTGCCATTTCTGAGATTTTACAGGGAAACCAAAAACATGGGAGGAAGATCAATTTAGAGAGAACCACAAGTGTTGACAGTCTCTGATGCTGCACAGGAAATCTTGGAAAGAGCAGGTTGGTTAACTTATCTCAATCGCTTACAGGAATCCAATGAGACTGTGGCAATAGAATTCTTGCAGAACTTGCAAGAAGTTCACTCCATAGTAAGGGGGAGACATATAGCAGTCACTGATGACATAATTGCAGAAGTCTTAGGACTGCCAGCCGCTGGACCTATATGGACGTTAAAGAAGGAGCGATTGCAGAAGATCATAGAAACTTTCCAGGAGGAAGGCCAGAGCCTAACAATTAGAGGAAAGGGGGTTATACCAGCAGTAGTAGGAGAGTCGTGGGTGGAATTGGCGAAGGCTATTCATAGTTACATCACCTGTGAAGGCAAGAAAGACGTGGTAAGACCACGACACCTTAAACTTTTGGCCGTATTAAAGCAAAAATGCGCTGTAAACTTACCTGCATTTTTGAATTCATTACTTCATGATGTTGCACGGAGCATGAAAAAGGCACAGCATGTAGAATCAGTTGTTAGTCACCATGGGTTGATACGGTTAATAGTTAGCCATAGCCTTACCCAGCAACAGAGCAGCTGGGAAGAGCTAATTGCTATAATAGACGGGGATTGACCATGCCATCCCCAAAACGTAAACATGCCACTAGTACACCAGAGTGTCCAGAAAAATGAAGGAAATCTGTCTGATTAGCACGGATTAAAGGGAGGCTGGAAAATTCCCAAGGAGATACTAGCCAACCAATAGAGATAGACGATACAGGGGATGAACAACACCCACAATTAGAAGGAGAAGAAAATGAGAAAGGAATGCAAGAAAATGAGGAAGGATAAATGGAGGAAGAAACTGTGCAACCTGAGCAGGAGGAGGAAACATAACAGCATGAAGGCAGTACATTGCAGAATCCATTGAGAGAAGATGAATTGGCCAAAATTTTGGCCAATATGGGCAAATATGGCCAACCTCTCAGCCCACCAGATCTCCATGATGAAGAAGAACCAAAAGAACACTCTACTCAGGATAAAAATGCACTCGAAGAATTACATGACGAGGAGGTAGAAAAGGAGAATTAGCCTGTTCATGATGGAAGTACGACGGGAGAGAAAAGTGATGCAGAATAGGAACAATCAGTTCCTAGCCAGACTACACCAGAAGAAATTCTGGAAGAAGGGGAGGCGGAAAAAGAAGTCACCCAAGAAATAACAGAACCTGCTAGGGTTGTTGGCCCTGAGCAACCCGAGCAAAGCAACGAAGAAGCACCCCAAGGATAAAACCAGGGAATTGATCGAGATAATAGTCCAGGCCTCAGTGAACAGTTTGTTGTTCCTTCTAAGGAAATTGAGGAAATTAAGAGGTTACGGAAAGAACAGTAAATACTACTGAATGTAATAGTTCAACTTCGACAGCAGATTAGGATTTTGAAAAAAAGGAAAAGGGTAAAAAGGACTTCGGGAGGGAAACATGCAACCACTCCAGCAAAACC
>APFE031298854.1:101150-113667 GCA_000404065.3 Pinus taeda | reverse complement strand
CTAGCATTACTCTGGCAAATGATAGCCTCAAACTGAGACACTCTTTGAAATAACAAAACGTTCCTGGATTGACAAACTAATGTGAGATAGTTAGAGGTGAAAGAGACCCTTTTTACAGCTCGACAAAAATTACTAAGCTAATTAAACTTAATTAACTATTTACAACTTCTTATGAGAATAGAATTGGATTTTAATTCACAGTTTAATTCAAGGACAAATTAAATTGGAATTTCTTGTTGCCATTTCTCAACACATTATGCATATAGACTAAGTCAAAGTTGTAGTGGGGATAAAACCTAATGAAGGAAAGTGTTGCTACAAGTTTTCTACATGAAATTCCTACAATAGGGCATCTGAGTGGTTTTTCAAGGTGAAAATGTTTTCTTGAGGGTGTGGAGAGGTGGATGGAAGTTGAAGCAAATGGAGTGAGGTTGGTGTGAGCCCCTAGCCAAGCTCAGGATCCCTCTGAGGGTTGTCTTACTCTAGGATGAGTGCTCCTAGTGTACTAGGAAGAATGGCTTATAGAACAAGGATTTGGGACAGAGTTTAGAAGTGGAAGGAGAGATGAAGGAGCTTAAGATGGAGTTAGTGAAGGTGCCCTTCCATGCAAATCAACCTACCCTATAATCAATCACATACATGCACCCATTTATCATTGGAAAAATGAAATAACTTATAATGGAAAAGATGAGTTAAATTCAAATAACATCTAATTTATGAAATATCATTGATCTAATCACTAAACTAAGTTCTAAGCTACATAAAGAAAATGTAAAAATGACAATTAACACTAATCTATTTCCAATAAATCATAAACACAATCCTTTTGGGTTGTGGTTGTGAATCCTTCCTCTCATTCTCCCAAAATATAGGTCATGTAGAGGCCGCAACCATAATATTTTATAGATTAATCTCTACTAAAATGCAAGAAACTAAGAACTTCTTGGAATCAAGAAGAAACATAAGTACAAGAAAAGATACCAAAGTCTCTCGGTTGGGCCCAAACGGAAGGGTCTCATCCCTATTAAACTAAGTCAAATGCATCTTAAAATCCAACTTCTTATTATAAAAAAATGCAAGTCTAATACATCACATAGAAGTGGAAAATAAAAATGTCAAGCTCGCTGCTCAATAACTAAACCTAGATGAAGAAAAAACTTTGAATCCTAATGAGCTCTTCTTGTAGTTTATTTATACAAAAGGGAAGCTAAAGCAACTCCCTTGAAAGTAGGAGTGGTTCCCCCGTTGATCTTGAAAATGTTGGATCTTGTCCCTCTTGATCTTCACTTTGACTAAGAGTCACTCAGCTACCAATCAACTCAAACTTCTGAGAGAGGATATTGTGATCCCAAGCAGTTAGGGAGTTAAGGAGGTGGAGAAACCCCCTAGATTCTCTCCTAGTTGTTTCCATTAAGCCCCTGCATAGTAATAGCCTAGAAAATGCTTCATTTTCCTATAATTAAACCACATTAGGATAGATACTATGGAAAACATCTTTTACTCTATTACTAAGCATAATATAACAAAACATGTGAATTAATGTAAGAGAAGTGTAGTTCTAAGTCTGGAGGATTGCATATTGATATTCAAAATGTACCTATTGATGGGACTCATCATCACCCCCCTGTCGAAGGTGTTTCTCATCCTTTTAGAAACTCAGTTATCCATGTGCAGCACTTTCATGACCCTGGTGGCCTCCCTGACATCCCAAGGTTCCTCAAATGGTGTCCCCCCTTGGGGGTAAAAACTTGCATTCATCTCTATCTCTATCCACCCCTTCCGCTCTCATGTTTTATCCCTTTCTTCTTGAAAGCCAAACAACAATGGTGGACTGAGCTTCAGTCCTATCCACCTTATTTTCATCCTCTGCATGATCCTCTTATACAATGGTGATCTCTCCAAGGAATTCCTTAGCCTTTCAAGAGAGTGATATTCTCTTATTTGTCGACTGTGGGGTAAGGCATGCCATCTCCTCTAGCAAGCTTGTAGACATTCTATTACCAACATCCTGAATGTGTCTTCAAAGTGTAGAGTTGCTTGCTCCTAGGTAGAAATGTATTTGGGTGCTAACGCATCGTCATTGAAGATGAGGTTGTGATTGATAATGACAGCCTTTGGGATAACTAGCTCTCCCCCAATATATAATGGTCCATTTTCCTCCTTTGCCATTACCCTTTTCACATCCTAAAATATTGTCTCCTCGTTAGTCATCTAAGATGCTAAAGACATTAGTTTCATATCTCCTAATGGATCCCAAATATTCATATTTGTCAAAGTAAGTTTGTGCATGTCAAATTCAGCCAATTTTTCTCTATCTTCCATGTTAGTTTGGTTGCAACATTCAATGAAATACTTGTAGCCTTGAAAAGGAAGCGATCCATATTGCGCCAAAGTTTTGATTTGGAATTGTAGCCACTATTATTTAAGAAAGAGCGCATAAGACTCTAATGGTTGTCTTAATTTCAGTGCTTTCATGGAGATACTTTCCATGGAGGAAAGTTGTGTTTCTTTCTCATGCAGCCTCTCTCTCAACCTCATTTTTTCCGCTTGTAGTTTCTCCTTCATTATAGACTCTCTCATTCTATAATCACTTAACTCTTTACCCATTTCAATGACCTTTTCTTCCATGAGGAATTCATCCTCAACCTTATTAGATTTAGTAATTTTCATCCAGTTGTGGGTTCTACCTCTCTCTATCTCCAGCTCATAAATTAGTTCAATTGCGAATTTTTCAGGGATAATCCTTCCTCCTTCAACGAATTTGTAGTAGGAGCTCAAGATAAGTTGTGGGATAAGTTCTTGGAGCTCTTTTAGGTCTTTTCCAACAGTATTTGAGGTGGTGGTTTCCTCTTGTGAATATTTCATGTGCTCATGTAGCTTCCCCTATCCTTCCTATAGCAGACTCTACCCCTCCTGTAACAAACCCCGTCTCTATCGTAGCAAGACCTGATCCTCCTATAGATTCTCTTTTACTTCTTCCTCAAAGGCATACTGTGTTCTTGGTTTCTTGAAGGTGAAAGACGTAGTAGTAGACCTACTCATCAATAATTATAGGAACCCTTGTAGGAGTTTGTGGCTTCCCTTGTCTAATTCTAGTGCTCTTGCTAATTCTGAAATACATTTGAATTGGTCTTGATTGCATCCTCTTGGGATTGAAGGGAGTGCCCAAAGTAGCTAAGGTTGTGACTACTTTTTCAGTGTCTTATGCTCCTTGGGGCAGAGAATTATCCTCAGGGCTTATTATTTCTTCTCCTTTCTTCTCTGCCTCTTCTTATTTCATCTCTTCTTCTCCTTCTTGTGTCTCTACTACCTATTTTTCCTCTATTTTTCTTTCTTATTATTTTTTTCTTGTCATCTCTTCCTCCTCTATCTTTGCTCCTTCTTCTTCCTATGTTTTTCCTTCTCGTCCTCCAATACTAGAGGCTAGAGTCTTTGTTAGTGTGAGGCCTTGTATTTCTATTAAATTCTCCCTATCCATGTCCACAAATTTGTTCCATATGATATGGATTATCAAGTGATCCAAATAATATACCACAATCAATTTGATGTAGAAATGGTGAGATAAATTTTGGTGTTTTCCTTCCTTTACCTTCTAATGGCATCTCCATGATCGACTGCAGAAGGAAATGTGGGACACTAAGTCTTTGAGAAAGAGGTAATTTTGTCTTGAATATCAGCTCCTGGAGTGGCCTGAAGTGGTAGACGTAAACCGGACTTAATCTCCCTTCACAATATATATCTTGAAGGATATGGTAAGCTACCTCATGCCAAAGGTAAGGTATACTTTCTCTTCTCACTCCATTATTTCTTCTACATGCTCCTCTTTTGAAAGGAAGAAGTTTTTCCTAGTTGTGACACTTGCATGTTGTCTTATAATTTTCTCCATATAAATCCAAGAGGTAAGGTGGTCACTCTGCTTATGTTTTAAGGTTTGAGAGAGATGGCCAATCCTCTGACAAAATTTGGGGCACTATCTTCCTCTTGAGAGTGTAATTCCATAGAAAATGCATGGTCAATCACATCAGCATACCCCTTTAGCTACTCTAAGAAGCTCAACCACTGGTGGTTTCTTACAATGCCAACTATAGAAGGGTGTTTGTGAATTATCTTGGTGTCTGAGGGTTCCCTTCTATTAAATACCCCCCAATAGATTCTCTATTACTCCTTCATTCTAAGTAGGTGTAGAATTCAAAAAAAAATCAAATAGTCTTAGTGGTGAAACAATGGCACAAAAAGTGGTTAAACATTGACATAGTACTTGGTAATAGTGAGGACAAAGGGTTCTCGAATTGATATCAACCAAACTATTTTCCCTTCTCTTAACCACAACAAACTTCGAAAAGGACCCCCTATTGATCAATTTACTACTATAGGCTTTTACTTTCAAGTAGTATGCTCATGAAATTGGGTGTAGAAACAAAGAAGAAGGGTATCACTTACTTCTTATAAGAGAAATTATGGGTCTGCATGAATATGTTGAGATAGTATTGATCCACTATGACTCCTTTTTCTGCTCCCAACTCCTTGTGTAGCTCCTCTTAGCCCTCATGTAGCAATTACGGGCCTACATATAGCTTTTTCCTGTAGCACTTTGTAGTTAAGGTTCAAATCTCCTCGATGGCACTCTAGGTTGCTCAATGCACTAGCTCATCCTTCCTCTACCCATGTTTGGAATTCGAGCCATCACATAATATCCTCATTTGGTTAAAGTCTTGTAGTGCTCTAGTGACTTGGCAATAACGCGAGTTTCCTCTTTTGGACTGTTGTCCCCACTAATTGTAATCATTTCTCTCACCGCGTGATTATCACCCCACTCTTCGATTACACCACTTCGTTTTGATTTTACATTTCCATATTGCATGAGTGCCTTAGCTTAGACTAGATTTTCTAGTCAAGAGTGGTCAAGTTCACTGGCCATCTCAATCCTATTAAAACACCTATTCTCACTTAAAACACATTTTTGTCATTTTTATGCGAAGGGAGAAGGTTAGGGATTCCATACTTAAGCCAACCTCATGATTGAATTTCTATAGAGGTTTGCATGTTTGAGCTAGACCATATATCATTATGATCAAAGGAGTTGACCTCTTTGACTTATTTCCTATACATATCTTCAATTTTTATTACCATGATTTCTGATTTTGTTTTGTGTTTGCAGTTGCCTCTTATGATATTCAAGTTGTTGTTAGTGGTGGAAATCCTCCCTGAGAATGAGGTGTCTCTTCATAGCTACAAGCAAAGTATCATCATCCCTTCTAGTGGTGGAAACAAATAATATCAATGATTGTTGTGTGGCTGCATACGCTGCTACAAGAGGAGTTTCCTCCTATAGAAATCTTTTGTTCCCCCCTTGAAGTATTTAGTTTGCATGAGGGAGATGAGGAATATGATGATAAGATACGAGGATAGTGTTAGAGTCATGGAGGAGTAGTGCAGACACTATAGAGATAGGAAATAGTATTGTCTGTGTTTTTCTCTTAAGGTAGGAAAAAGTGGAGAATTTGATAAAATGTTTGGTGAAATGAGTGGATGGGTGATGGGTGGATGATGGAAAAGTCATAGGGGGGCCTCCTTTATCATTTCTCAGAGTTAGGATGGTATTTTGGATTGTTTTCATCCTCAGAGCTCCCTCTTGTAGCTCCAGAGGCTCCTCTTGTAGCATTATAGGATCTTCTTATAGAAATATAGGTCCTTCCTATAGCCTCACTAAGAGGAGATGGAATTTGGATTTCTTGATGATGGGACAGTGGAGAGAGATAGCAATATGAATGGAGAGGATGGATATGAGGTGTATAGATGGAGAAATGGATGATAGCTTGTAGGTCTTGGATTGTAGCCATTGAATCTTCTATTGTGTACAATTCTGCAAAACAAAAGAAAGGTTAGCAAATATGATATAAACTTCTTCCTTGTTCTCTTTTTATTTTTTCCTTTTATTTTTATTTTCTCTTTTTTTATTGAGACACATACGCTACATAAAATGAGGTTTTCAACATGCATGCCTACCTTAGGTGCCTCAAGGGAGGTTTTCACCTACGGATATTTATAATAAAAAAAAATAGTTTTCTTTCTTTTTCTCCTCGACTACCTTAGAGAGGTTTTCAACCCTAAAGTCGGCCTCATATGCCTCATAGAGGTTTTCATCTAGGACTTTTATTTTTTTTAATTTTTTTCAAATTTCTAGGAATGTTGTCAACTGGAAGCTATGAAACTCCCAACTACGTTCAATTCTTTGCTGAATGAACTGATAAATTTCTCCTCGGAAAAAGTTATTCTATATAATTTTGACCTATAACCATTTACAAGCAAGGGAATGCCTTCCTCATCAACGGTACCGACCTGGACAGATCCATTTTCATGAAACTTTTCCACTAGCTATGAACCCAACCATCTAGTCATTAGCTTCCCTTTAAAATAGTTGAACCTAGAATCATATAACACAGCCCAATCCCCTTCTTGAAAAGTCAGTTCCTTGATATTTTTTTCATGCCAAACCTTCCTTTGTAGATGTATTACTTCAGTGTGTAAAAGAGCTTTCATTTTGAACTTATCTAAGCCATTAAGTTGGAGCATCCTTTATTGCTATGTTGTGGTGAAATCTAAGTCCAACTAAGTTTCCATCCTCAAAGTTTTATATTCAAAATCAATATAAATCAGAGCTTTCTTCCCATATACCAAATCATATCAAGTGAATTCAATGGTGGTTTTTAAAATTGTATTGTACGCTCAAGTGGCCTCTACTAGTCTCTCTACCCAATATTTCCTATTGTTGCTAACAACCTTGGTGTGAATTCTCTAGAGTGCTCTCTTTTTGACCTATACTTTCCCATTTGCTTGAGCATGATAGGTAGTTGATGTATTGTGCTTGATATCATGTTGCATCATGAGATATTCAATTAAATTGGATGTGAATTGTGCTCCTTGATCAGTTATTACCTCCCTCAGATACCCAAACTTGTAGAAAATGTTTTCTCTTAAAAATTATGCCACTTTCTGCTCAGTTTTTGTTTTGGCTACCTTTGTCTCAACCCCCTTTTTCAAGTAATCAGTGCACACAATGATGTACTTAATCTGTCCTGATGGTGAATCAATTTCTAGAATGAAATCGAGGCCCCACATTTCAAATGGGTCTAAGGCCACTTGAGGTTGTAGTGACATTTCATCCCTGGGTGTGGGTTTGCCCATCCTTTGGCACTGATCATATCTAGTGGTATATATCCATGCATCTTGATGTAAAGTGGACCAATAGAAATCAACATGTAAAACTTTAAAGGATGTCCTTTTTGCAGTAAAATGACCTTCAAAAACACCATCATGACATGCTAAGAGGACGTCAAAGACCTCCTCTTCTCTTATACATCTACTCAGGATTGATCTCGTCCCAATCTAAAAATATTTCTGCCAATCTAAGTGAAAGGATATTTTTTCCTTACAATCTTTATTTTTTCCCAAATTGATAGATTAGAGGGAACCTCCCAGCAACCAAGTAGTTTTCTATGTCATCCAACCAAGGAGAAATAATTGAGATGGCGAAGAGGTGTTCATCTAAAGTTGATCATCCACCATCTCTTCATTATCTGTAGGCAAGGTTAACCTGGACAAAAATTCCACAACCACATTTTCTTTCATTGGGTTGTCAATAATAGTTAAATGAAACTATTGTAACAGTAAAAAGAATCTAATTATCCTAGAATTAACATCAGGATTGTTCATAAAATATTTAATGGTTTCATGATTAGTATGAACAAAAGTTTGGTACCCAGTGATATAGTGCCTAAATTTGTTTAAAGAATGTACTACAGCTAAGAGATACTTTTCAATGACAGTATAATTCAGCTCAACTATGTATAAATTCTTACTAATCAAGTAAATGGCATAATAAAACTTATCCTTGACTTGTCCCAAGGCTCCCCCCACATATTTATCTGATGCGTCAGTATGGATATGGAAAGGAAATGCCCAGTTGGGACTTCTTAGGATGGGTGCAATGGTCAAATTTTCCTTCAAGACTTCAAGGGTCTCTTGACAACTGCTGGTCCAACATAAATCTAAATCTTTGCCCCATAAACCAAACAAAGGTGAAGTCACTTTACTAAAGTCTTGGATGAATCCGCTATAATACTTATCTAGTCACAAGAAGCTCCTAACATCTCTTTTTTTCTATAGGGTAGGGATCCTTTTGATGATGGAAATTTTGTTTAGGCCTACATGTATCTCTTCCTTGGAAATGGAATGGACAAGGAAAATCCCCTCGTTCATTAAGAACTCACATTTCCCATGACTTAGAGAAAGATTCATTTCAATGCATTTCTTGAAAACCTTGCACAAATTGGAGTTTCATGGAAGTCACATCTATAAGGTGTGAAATCGCCCATTTATATTTCAACAAAGTCATGAACCAATTTAGAAAAACTACTCAAAAATGCACTCTGGAAAGTAGCAGGGGCATTTTATAAACCAAATGGAAGAACTCTATAAGAAAAGGTACCCCAAGGACATGTGAATGTGATCTTATCTTGGTATTCAAGGCTTATGTGGATTTGATTGTATCCGCTAAATCCATCAAAGAAGGAGAATAATTTCTTCCCTATAAGACCATATAGGACTTAGTCAATGAAGGGAAAGGGGAAATGGTGCTTCTTTGTAGCCTTGTTGAGTTCCCAGTAATACACACAAATTCTCCACTTCCCATTCTTCTTAGGATCTAAAACAAGAGGTGACACCCACTCACTATATGAAATGGGGTATATGAACGTTTCATCCAATAGTTTTTGTAGTTATTCTTTCACAATGTCCTTACGATTTTGGTTCACCCTCCTTTGGGGTTGGAGCACTGACTTGCATTCCTCCTTGATGTAAATATGGTGAGTACAAACTGAGGGGTGCACACCTTTCATTTCCTTACAGTCCCAAGCAAAAGCATCCACGTGTTACATCAACACTTTTCAGAATTATTCTTCTTGTTTGGCCGAGAGAGAAGGGTTGATATTTAAGGTTGTGGATGGGAAAAACTCTACAATATTGACATGGTCTAGACATGAGTCAATAGGGCATAAGTCAACCCAAGGATTACTCCCAGATTATTTCATCAACTCATCAATTGGTATGGGAGTGGTAGGTTCATTCTAAAGGATATGGTTAATGAGATCATCTTCATGAGGTTTCCCCCCTTCTGTAATAATGTCCAAACTATAGATTGGGTGGAGGGTGGTGTGATACTGTTCATATTCATCCTCCTCTTATAAACACAAGGGTAATTCATGCTCAATAGAAGGCTAAGCAGGAGGATACAATACCAACTCTTTAGGCAAATTTCCATTCTTAATGGTCATGTTACGAGCCCTACAACTAAGGTAAGAATTAGCAGTGGCTAACCATGGCTTTCCCAAGATTAGAGGACAAACATTAAACTTTGTTTTGGGTTGGAGAACCAGGAAATTAGTAGGATAATACCAAGAGTCAATACAGACCATAACATCTTCAACAACTCCCTCAAGAGCTACTCTGGATCTATCTGCAAGTTGTAGCACTGTGGTGGTATTTCTCAAGACTCATTAGAGGTTTAGTTTTAGCATGGTTTTCTTAGTCATCACATTGATTGCATCACAAAGATCAATCAAGGTTTTAGGGACTGTAAGACCATCAATGTGCACATCTACTACAGGGCTTCTAGGGTCTAGATATTTCATGAAGATCACCCTCCCAAGCATCAAATCAGGTAATTTCCCAACAAAATATATGGTGAGGGTGTCTATTTTTATTCTCCTGGTATTTTTGAAACATTTCTCCTTAATGAGCTTATTATAGACGGGAACATCTTTAATAGCCTGGAGAAGGGGTATTTTAACCCAAAATTCTTCAATTCTCCCAGAAGTTCAACGTCTTCTCGGGTGTGCTAGCTAGGGTGGATCAACCTGTTGGACCCTAGATATGTTATCGTATTGGCTATCCAAACCATTCATTTACAAGCCATATTCATACCTTTATAACATATTCTCTAGCTATTATATTACCAATTTTCACTAAATGCAATCATTTTACCTTATGGTTAATTATTAATTATTTCTTGTATTTTTAATGATTAAATGAGTTTTTAATATGATTTTATAAATGAAATATTACTAATGTGGTTATGTGGCCAAGGATAATGTTCCACTACAAAAACATTTATCTTTGTATCAGTTTAGCAGTTCGGTACTTAATTCTGCACTTGCACGAATGGAGGGAAAAAAATTAAAATTATAAAATATGTTTTTCTTTTATATAGAATGGTACATTAGGTTCCACATGGGCCTAATATGCTTTTAAAATCCTTGTAATATACCCAAATCACACATGTGGGATCCTAGCAGATGATTTAAGATTCAACAAAAAATATGTAACAGTTTTGAAACTGCCATGTTCTACCTCATTTTCTGGGCATATGATGGCGAATCTCAAGAATATGGAAATAGAGTTTTTGGAAAACATAACAATTTACTTGGATATAAAACCATTTCAAAAAATGAAATACAGTTTTAAATTTACAGCTAGTTCTTTGAAGCAATTTTGTACAACATTTCTACAAAACCCATATTGGTAAAAGTATCTAAATAGTCAACTTCATGCATGATGTATGAGGACCTGGAATTGAAACAGGAGATTACAAGAGAGGTTTTTGTTGAAAATATAACAAATTAGGCTCCATATAATCATATCCCCAAAACAAATCATGTTCGTGAATATATGGTTGGTCCTTTAACACCAATTTGTATAAAATTGCAGAAAAATCAAAGTTCTAAGATTTTCCTCTAAAGTTGTAAATTCGTTTTCTGAGTTTAGAGGATTGGATCGTATCCTTCCTTAATTTATTTTATGTATAAATAAAGCCCCAAAAGGAAGAGAAAATGAGGTTGTTCATTATTGTAATAAAAGAGAACAACGATTAGCTTTTGGAGAGATTAGAGAGCTGATTTGTAACAGATTGTTTGATGTGAATAAATAATTGATGGTTGTTGAATGGTCATACATCTTCTTAGCTTGATTTGAGATTTTATTAGAAGCGTTAACCTCCTAGGAAGGGTCCCTCAATGTGAGTAAGTGATGCTATGCCTCATGTGTTTCGTATATTAGTCTTACATCTAGAATTTTACTTTTATTTTGCAATGAATTTATGTTAGATAAAACTTAGATCTATTCACTTTCATGATTTCAATTTAGTTTGTAGTATTTCTCTTTAGGCTTAAGAAGTGAATTCCATTCCATTGATTCTTCTTTTTGCAAGGTTAGGATCCTATTTTCAACATTTGATTTCATATTTTATTTGACGTTTCTTTTCAATTTTTCATTAGATTTGTATTTCACATAGTATTAGATTTCTTACTCTATTTTCATATCTGTTAAGTAGAATGCATTATGATCAAATTCAAATTCATTTTTCTTAATATTAAGAGTCAAACAAATTTAAATTGGTTTCCTAACATGTTTTAATATGCAAAATTTCAGTTTATAGAATTTCCGTACTTAATTCGGTACTTATTCAGAATTTCAAATTTCATCATTTCTGTACTTAATTCGATACTAGATTTTGTACTAGAACATAGTATTTAAAAATTATGTAATTTAAAGTTTAGGATTCTTTAATTGATTGAAGCTTTGAAACTTCTTGATAAAATATTCCTACAACAAATAAGAACCTACAATATACCTCTAAGCCTACTTAGCATTTATTTTTGGTAGTTTGTTAATGCATTTCTTGTAGTTTATTGCCTTGTTTTCTTTACTTGCCTCACATGTTTTTGATTATATTTGTCGGCATTTACTTTTGTGCAATTTAATTTTTCATAGTATGTTTAATGGATTTTCATCACTATAGGATTAAAACCACTAAAGTCTCAAGACCTAATAAGCTACATCTATAAAACCACATGAACATTGTTAATAAAATATTGTGGTTCAAAACCTGATAAGCATTAGAGTCCCACAGTGCAGTGACAAGTGATAATCCTTAGTGATTAGTTCTTTCTAGTTTGAGTTGTTAGCATAGGCTAGAATAGGCTCTAATCCTACATTTCATGTGCTTGCATATGTAAGTTTTACGATCCGAGATTCGATAATTAAATGTTGGAATTATAATACATATAATTCCAACAACATTTTTGTTGTTGTTGTTGGGGAGGTGCTAAAGGGATTAGAACATATTTTCTTTCACAATTTTTCTGCATGATCTTAGTTGCAGGGCAACTAGAGGGGGAAGAAAATTTATGATGAAATTTTAACCATTAAAGGGAATCCTATCATATTTTATGTTTGGTATTTATTATTTATGATGAAAATTTATACCATTAAAATTGTATATCAATATTATTCTTTCCTTAATGTTATATGACAATGTTAAATTTTTATATATTATTTTATTATTATGATATATAAATATGTGATTTTTTAGTTATTCATTCATTATAATTTAGTTTTATGTAGATAATTATAAAGATATTTTTATAATTATTCAATAATATAAAAGTGTTAGACATAATAA
>APFE031298854.1:85020-100554 GCA_000404065.3 Pinus taeda | reverse complement strand
TTAAATTAGTACTAATTTAATAATTTGTTGCATATTGACTAAATTATTTATAATTTATTATAGACGTAGTCTAACTTATAGACAAAATGGCCTTTTTCATGACTATTTTTCTAGTTAATTTTAATCAAATTTTGAGAGAGAATTTTAGAAACTCAAGTTTAAATTCTTTAATTTGCTTAATTTGAGTGCCCAAGGGGTTTTTCAAGGTGTTCAATCTATAGGTTTTAACCCCTTACAGAAATTACCCGCATACGAATTCTAAAACACAAAAAATAAACAATGTGAGAGCATAACACATAAAACACATACACACTGAGATTTTCCCTTGGATCCCAAAACTGGGACTACCAACTTGACTTTTCATTATGTTCCTTTCAATGTTATAATACATATTTATACATGCTGAAGCATCCAATACCATGGACCGAAAACCATCGCATCCAAAACCATGTGCAAAAATCATGCACAAAACCATAGGTATGTCCACCTAACCTAACATAGGGTCCAAAACCAAAATTTTAAAGTGGGGTTACCTGCACCCCTCAAATATCCTATGACCCCCCCGACGCGCTACACAATCGACACAACGAAGGGGGGGCTCCGCCCCCCTTCTAACCCCCCTAGTTAACTATGCTGGCTAGTTGTGGAAAGAATATAACACAACCCAACATTCTCCCACTTGTTGTTTTCTTTCCACAGGGATCCACAAGAGAGCTTAGTCATTTATCCAGCCCTGCAATGCCCACTGTTTCTCTACACCAAGAGAACTTCTCAGAGCTCACAAATTTTTTCAATGCATTTGCAGTATTCTTCAAAGTGTCCACCTTTACCAGCAACACCTTTTTGTATTCTATCATATCCCCCACAAAGTGATATTGAACATCAATGTGATTTGTCTTTGAATGATATGCAGGGTTCTTTGCCAAGAAAATTGCACTTTGGCTATCACAGCCTATCCTTATAGCTCCCTATACTAGCCCCATACTTGAACACAATCTCTGCAACCAAACTGCTTCCTTGCTTGCATGAGTGGCTACCATGTATTCTGCCTCTCTAGTTGATACTGCCACTACAGATTGTTTCTTACTCATCCAACTGACTGCACTTAGAGATAGGTTAAAAACATACCCACTTGTAGATCTTCTCTGATCCAGATCTCCAGCCCAGTATGCCTCAACAAAGCCACAAACATCCAACACTCTATCCAATCCCGGTCTTCCTTGGTAGCACAAACCGTAATCACTAGTGCCATGCAAATACCTAAAAACCTGTTTCACTGTTGTTCAGTGCTCCTTCCCTAGTTTTGACATAAACCTGCTCAATACTCCCATTGGATGTGTAATGTCTGGTCTAGTACAAACCATCGCATACATCAGCCTATCGACTACACTTGCATATGGAACACGGGACATGTCCTCTTCCTCTTCTTGTGTATTGGGACACTGTTCAACGGATATATTTACACCTACAAGAATAGGAACCTTCACCGGTTTACTATCCTGCATATTAAAACTCTGCAATATTGTTTCGACACACTTCCTCTAGTTTAACCAGAGCTTCCTTTTTGTCCGATCTCTTTTAATTTCCATGCCCAAAATATAGTTTGCAACACCAAGATCTTTCATGTCAAATTTGGAGGACAAGCGGGTCTTCAAGTCCTAGATAATTTCTTTTTCATTTTCAACCAACAACATATCATCCACATACAAGCCAGATAAATAACATGGTCACCAATTAATTTAAAATACACACAATGATCTGATTTGCTTCCGGTGAAGCCAAGTCCCTGTATAAATGTATCAAATTTATGATACCACATCCATGGTGATTGTTTTAACCCATACAAAGACTTCTTTAACTTGCATACCAGTTCTTTCTTACCCTTCACCGCAAAGACTTCAGGTTGCTTCATGTAGATCCCCTCTTCGAGATCCTCGTGAAGAAATGTTCTCTTCACACCCATCTGTTCAACCTCAAAATCAAAAGTATCAACAACAGATAAAAGTAATCCAATAGAAGTTACCTTGGCAACAAGAGAAAAAATATCACTAAAATCAATTCCCGACACTTAGAATAACCATTTTCTACCAAACGAGCTTTGTATTTCTCCACCTTTCCTTCTAGATTTGTCTTCTTCTTGAACACCCATTTTCTTCCAATGGGTTTCCTTCCAACAGGAAACTTCACCAGATCCCAAGCCTAATTTTGTGCAAAGATGCCATTTCATCAACCATGGCCTCTTTCCAGAGTTTTCCATTCTCTGAATATACTACTTCCTTCACAGTTCTAGGATCATCATCAATAATAGATAAAACAAAATTTGAACAGAAAGAAGATGAACTATACCTTTCTGGTTGCCTTCTTTCTCAAACTGATCTTCTCACACCTGGAGTTTGTGGCTCTTCATCTCCCGATTCCTCCTCTGTTGTAGAATTTGTTTTTCCTCCTTAAGATCAAACTCTATCTTCCCAGGTTCCTTTGGTTGGACTTCATGTTTAATAACATCTTTTACCTCTGTGAACACCACAGCTCGGTTGTACACAACCTTCCTTGTTACTAGGTTCCAAATCTTATAACCCTTTAAACCATCCTTATACCCAATAAAAATGCACTTTTCAAATTTACTATCCAACTTGGTTCATTTCTCCTTTGGAACATGTACATATGCATCACATCCAAATACCCTCAGATGTGAAAGATAGGGTTTCTCACCAGTCCATACATCTTGTGTAGTCTTATCGTCCAACGTTGATGAAGGTGATCTATTGACCAGGTAACATGATGTCTCCACTGCCTCTGCCTAGAATTCTTGTCCTAACCCAGCACCAGTGAGCATGATTCTTGCCTTTTCCATGAACATCTTGTTCATTCTTTCTGCAACTCCATTTTGCTGAGGTGTATATAGAGTAGTCTTCTACCGTGCTATACCAAAATTCTTACAGAATTCTCCAAATTCCCTACTGGAAAACTCTCCACTGTTATTTTCCCTCAACACCTTTATATTCTTCTCTGTCTGGTTTTCCACCAGAGCCTTAATGTTTTTAAACCTGTCAAAGACTTCGGATTTCTCCTTAAGGAAATATATCCATGTATTCGTTGAGATGTCATCTATAAATGATAAATAGTACACAGACTTACCCAGTGATGGAACCCTCACAAGTCCAAACACATCACTATGCATAAGCTCTAATATATGTTTTGCCCTCTTACCACCAAAGGGGAAACTCACCTGATTCTGCTTCCCATATACACAATTTTCACATAAATCAAAATCCAGAGACATATTACTCATACCTTCTACCATAAATTTACCAAGAAGTATTCGAAGGCCTTTCTCTCCAATACGTCAAAGCCTTTGATGCCACAACATGGTCTTCTCTCCAGAGACCACTAGATTTTCTGCTCCACTTTCAAGAACCACAGAACTCTTGCACCCATCAACAACAGTGCTACCTTGCAGCTTGTACAAAGTTCCAATCTGAACTCCCCGCATCAATAACAGTGCTCCCTGAACCATATTGCAGGTATCCTTCTCAAACACTATTTTTACACCTGGATCATCTAGCTTGCTTACAGAAATTAGATTTCTGGCCAATGTAGAAATATGCAAAACACCCGGAAGTGTTCTATCCCTTCCACCTTGCAACTTCAACTTTACTTTTCTGCAATGAATGATTCTAGCCTTCCTATCATCCCCTAAGAATACATCACCACCATCGTATTTCTCATACTTGCAGAACCACTCTCTATGGGGAGTGAAGTGAAAGGATGCACCTAAGTCAATCATCCATGCCTCATGATCTACATGTGTACTTGAGGAAGCCAAGTACACATCCCCACCTACATCTGAGGTGGTTTTCACCTCTACAGAAGGAGCATCATCAGATCCCTTTCCTTTGTTAGGAGCTTTAGATTTACTATCCCATTTGTAGTGCCCTTCCTTTCTGCATTTCCAGCACACCACCTTTATAGGTTTTCCTAGAGATTTAGATCTCCCTCCAGATTTAGATCTCCCGCTCGATGAATTATTTTTGTTTCTTTTCTGGGACCGTCCTCGTACATACAAGGCATAACCATTCTAGCTCTCCATATTTTTCCACCTCATCTCCTCCGTCAACAAGGATGAGACTATTTCATCAAACTGCAAGGCAGTTACATTGCTACCCATTGCAATAAGCAGACTATCCCACGAATCTGGTAGAGAAAACAACAAAGTAATGCACTTATCTTCATCTGAAATTTTGATATCAATAGACGATAACTGACTTACCACAATATTAAATGCATTCAGATGCTCTGTCACCGAGTCTCCATCTTTCATCCTCAGGTTATAATGCTTTCTCCATAGGAACAGTTTATTCACCAGAGACTTAGATTGGTACAAAGTCCCTAACTTGTCCCACAAAGCCTTCATCATAGCTTCCCCTAATACATTCAGCAATACTGAATCTGAGACACACAATCATATTGTGCTCTTTGCCTTCCGATACATCTTCTTCCATTCTTCATTAGACACTCCTGTTGCTTTATTACCTGGATCTACCGCAATCCACTGATATTTATCCACCAACAGATCCTTCATCTTGAGTTTCCACAACTCAAAACTCTGACCATTAAATTTCTCAATCTCTATCTTTCCACTACTCTCCATCTTATTTCACCACCAGAATCGATCCTATAGATCTCCCACTGAACGGGGTCTGCCACAGGCCCAAGCAAAACCCCTTAGCAAGAAAGGCATCCCCTTGAAGCCAAAATAGCTCTGATACCCAATGTAGGTTTTAACCTTGTACATAAATTACCTACATACAAATTCTAAAACATAGAAAATAAACAATGCAAGAGCATAACACATAAAACACATACACACATATATTTTCCCTTGGATCCCAAAACCAGGACTACCAGCTTGATTTTTCATTATGTTCCTTTCAATGTTACAATACATATTTATACATGTCGAAGCATCCAATACCATGGACTGAAAACCATTGCGTCCAAAACCATAGACCAAAAACCATCGCGTGCAAAACCATGTGTGAAAATCATGCACAAAACCATAGGTATGTCTACCGAACCTAACATAGGGTCCAAAACCAAAATTTTTTGGGGCGTTGCCTCGGACCCCATAAAGTGGGATTACCTGCACCCCTCAAACAACATGTGACCCCCCCGCTACACAATCGGCACAACGAAGGGGGGGCTCTGCCCCCCTTCTAACCCCTTGATTACCTATGTTGGCTAGTTGTGGAAAGAATATAACACAACCCAATATTTATGCATCCAAAAATGTATTTTAAACATCAAAAAATCTTGAAATTGTATTGTTGGATTTTGGTGAATTCTAGTGAAAAAGGTTATTTCATCTATAAGTTAGACTACGCCTTTCTTATATATTAAGCAAAAAAAAATCGTTAATGCTAGTTTTGATTAATTTAATAATAATTAAAAATTTAATAATTAATTTAAATTATTTAATAATTTCTTACACATTAATTAAATTAGTTATAATTTCTTAACCAAAAACTTCACGTTAAGGTTAGTTTTTCTTAAATAATATTGTAAACCTAGTGGTTAATTATGGAACATGATTCATCTTGTTGTTAATTAATACTATTTATTGATTGATTTTTTCACCTTGGTCCTGAAGATGAACCTCATCAGTAGGTTTGAAACATCAACAAACAAATAATTCTATGTGATTAATGCAAAAGTCAGTTTCAAACAATTATTGATATACTTATCAATAAGATAACAAATCTTGATATTATTAACAAAAGGGATTATTAATATTATAAACCCCATGAAATAATATTAAACACAAAATATTAATGCTATAAACCCAAGGCATTAATATTAAAAACCCAAGGGATTAATATTGAGAAGCCAAGGGATTAATACTAAAAGCCCAAGAGAATAATATTAAACCGAAGTAATTAATATTGTAAACCCAAGGTATATAAACCCTAAAATAAATATTATAAACCATAAAACAAACATGATTGACGATAGTTAATTTTCATATTGAGACAATCTTTGTCACACTGGAATGTTGAATGGTTTACCATGATTGATTTTCATATTGAGAGAACCTTTGTCACAATGAAACATTGGACCATGGTTGACCATGGTTAAACATGATTGACCATGGTTGATTTTCATATTGAGACAATCTTTGTCACAATGCGGTGTTGCACCATGGTCGACCATGATCAACCATAGTTGATCATGGTTAATTTTCATATTGAGATAGTCTTTGTCACAATGCGAAGTTGGACCATGCTTGACCATGGATGATTTTCATATCGAGACAATATTTGTCACAATGTGACATTGGACCATGCTTGAACATGGTTGACTTTCATATTGAGATAATTTTTATCATAATGTGACACTTAACCATGGTTGACCGTGGTTGATTTTCATATTGAGACAATCTTTGTCACAATGTGATGTTTTACCATGTTTGACCATGGTTGATCATGATTATCAACCCAAAGGATTTATATCAAACCCTAGGATTAATCTTATAAAACCTATGAATAATATTATAACTTAGGAATATGAACTGTTAGATTAATAAACCGAAGGGATTGATATTATAAACCCAAAAGGATTATAAACCCAAGGGGTTAATATTATAAACCCAAGATATATAAAACCTAAAATAAATATTATAAGCCCTAAAATAAACACGGATGACCATGATTGAGCATGGTTTATTTTCATATTAAGACAATCCTTATCACAATGCGACATTGGACCATAGTTGTCCATGGTAGATTTTCATATTGAGACAATATGTGTCACAATGTGATTAATAAACCTAAGGAATTTATATTATAAACCCAATAGATTATAAATTCCAGGGATTTATATTAAACCCTAGGATTAATATTATAAATCCTACCAATAATATTATACCCTAGGAATATACACTCTTAGATTAATAAACTCAAGGAATTTATATTATAAACTCCAGGCGCTAATAAACCAAAGGTATGTAAACCGTAAGATAAATATTATAAACCCTAAAATAAATATAGTTGATGATGACTTATTATCATATTGAGACAATATTTGTCACAATGTGACGTTGGATCATGGTTTACCATGATTGATTTTCATATACAGAGAATCTTGATCACAACGTGAAGTTGGACCATTATTTATCATGGTTGACCATCATTGACCATGGTTGAGTATGGTTTACTTTCATATTGACGCAATATTTGTCAGAATGAGACATTGGACCATGGTTGAACATTGTTGACCATGGATGACCATGGTTGTCACAATGTGATGTTGGACCATAAGAGAATATTTGTCACAATGCGACCATGGTTATTGACCATAGTTGACCATGGTTCATTTTCATATTGAGATAATCCTTATCACAATGCGACGTTGGACCATGGTTGATGATGGTTGATTTTCATATTGAAACAATATTTGTGACAATGTGATGTTGGACCATGGGTTACCATGGTTGACCATGATTATAAACACAAGAGGTTTATATTGAAACCTAGGATTAATATTATAAATCCTACGAATAATAGTATATCGTAACAATATGAACCCTTAGATTAATAAACCTAAGGGATTTATATTATAAACCGAAGGGATTAATACTAAAAAGCCAAGGGAATAATACTAAACCCAAGGGAATAATACTAAACCCAAGGGATTAATATTATAAGCCCAAGGTATATAAACCATAATATGAATATTATAAACGCTAAAATAAACTTGGTTGACCATGGTCAACCATGGTTTATTTTCATATTGACACAATATTTATCGTAATGTGGCAGTGGAACATGGTTGACCATGAATGATTTTCATATTGAGACAATATTTGTCACAATGTGACGTTCGACCATGGTTGACCATGGTTGTCACAATGTGACGTTGGACCATTGTTGACAATAGTTAACCATGATTGATGATAATTGACCATGGTTAACTAGGTTTCACCAATGTTGACCATGGCTAACCATGATTGATTCTCATATAGAGAAAATACTATGATAAACCCTAAGATAAATGTTATAAACCAATGTATATAAATCCTATGATAAATATTATAAATTGTAAAATAAACAGGGTTAACCATGGTTGATTTTCATATTGAGGCAATCTTTGTCACAATGTGATTTTGGACCATGGTTTACCATGGATGACCTTGATTATAAACCCAAGGGATTTATATTAAACCCTAGGACTAATATTATAAACCCTATGAATAATATTATACCCTCATAATATGAACCCTTAGATTAATAAAATTAAGGGATTGATATTATAAACCCAAGGAATTAATACTAAAACCCTAAGGTATTATAAACTCAAGTGAATAATATTAAACCCAAGGGGCTGATATTATAAACATAAAGTATATAAACCCTAAGATAAATATTATAAAACTAAAATAAACATGGTTGACCTTGGTTGATTTTCATATTGAGAAAATCTCAATTTAACCTTAGGGTTTATATTGAATCCTTAGATTAATAAACCCAAGATATTGATATTATAAAAACAAGGGAATAATAAACCCAAGGGATTAATACTATAAACCCAAGGGATTGTAAACCCAAGCTATATAAACCCTAAGCTAAATATTATAAGCCCTAAAATAAACATGGTTGACCATAGTTTACCATGGTTGATTTTCATATTGAGGCAATTTTTGTCACAATGAGACATTAGACCATGGTTGACCACAATAGACCATGGTTGATTTTCATATTGACATAATCTTTGTGACAATGTGACATTGGACCATTGTTAACCATGGTTGTCACAATATGATGTTAAACCATGAGACAATATTTGTCATAATGTTACCACGGTTATTAACCATGGTTGACCATGATTGACCATGATTGATTTTCATGTTGAGAAAATCTTTCTAACAATGTGATGTTGGACCATGGTTGACCATGGTTGATTTTCATATTGAGACAATCTTTGTTACAATGTGGCGTTGGACAATGGTTGATCATAATTGACCACGGTCGACCATGTTTCATGAATATTGACCATGATTGAACATTATTGATTTCCATATTGAGAAAATGTTTTTCACAGACCTAAGGGATATAAACCCTGACATAAATACATAGACCCTAAAATAAACATTAAACCCTAACATTAATATTATAAATCTCTGGATTAATATTAAAAACAGAAGGGATTATAAACCCAAAGGGATAACATTGAACCCTATCATTAATGTTAAACCATAGGTATATAAATCCTAATATTAATAAACCCAACAGAATAACATTAAACCCTTGGATTAATATTAAACCCTGGAATATAAACCGTAAGATTAATATTATATACCTTAACATCAATGTTATAAACCCAAGATATTAATACTATAAATACAAGGGATTTATAAACCCAAGGGATTAATATTATAAAGCCAATGGATTATAAACCAAGGCGAATAATATTAAACCCAAGGGATTAATATTATATACCTAAGGGATTGATAAACTCAAGGGATTAATATTAGGAATACACTTAAATGCTACCTAACCAAGTTCGATGATAACATTTTATACCTACAACATGTTATACCTACATGTATGCATGTAATTGTGCATTAACCTAATTATAAGTTTTTCATTTTTTTCTATATGTGTCTAATTGTTCTTTAACCTGATTATATGTTTGTCATGTTTTCAATTTGAGGCTAGATGAATAATAATTTTAGAATAGATTTCTTTGAAGGTGTTTGATATTCACAATTTAATATGGTATTTTAAGTGTTAGGGTTAATAATATTTAAATTATAATATATGGTGCTTAATACTTAGGGTCTAATAATATAATGTCTCTTTTTTGTGTTCTTCAACAACAGTCAATCATAGTGAATTGTAAAACTAAGTATCACTTGAATATCTCTAAAATAACTCTTCTAGGTTTTTATAGATCAAATTAATTTTATGGATCATTGCAGTGGACCCTTTGGTTTAAGGTTTATAGTTAACAAGATTCAAAACATCGCTAATAATGTCATGACTAGAATGATTATGGTTAACAATTGTACAACTATGCTTGACTATGGTTTTACTATAGTTGACTATGGTTGATCATGATTGACTATGGTTGAACATGCTTGGCATATGACTCACCATAATATTACCAATGTTTGACTATTTTCGACCATATTTAAACATGATTGGCTATAGCTTACTATTGTTTGAATATCATTTGACTTTGCTTGACCATATTTCCACTATGGTGTCTTTACAGTTGACCATGACCTCATTATGGTTACCATTGAAATGGTGGTTGTTGATGCTCAACCATGGTCTGACTTAGGCTAACAATGACCATCCACTATAGGTGTCCATTGTTAACAATGGTCATCCACCATAGTTTAACAATTGTCAACCATATCGATGTCGACTATAGTTGACAATGTCAATAATAGTCAACCATAAAAAACATGTTTTAATGCAAATATTTATTTATAGGCAAGACATTATAAATTTGTTGAATAATATAATATTAATGTACCATTGATATTATATAAAATTTTATTAACGCTATTTAAATGTTTTAATATTGTATTCTACATTTCATGATATTATTCAATGTCATAATTAAATATTAATGATATATTAAACACTAAATATTCATATACTAATTGGGTATTAAGTAAGTATTGTATCAATAAACTAAAATAGTGATTTCCCCAAAGGGTACAAAAAGATGTTGATAGGATTGTTAAATTGAAAAAATGTACTTTGATTCCATAATTAAACAAATAATAATAGATATATTAAATTTATAATTCATAATTATATTTAAGCTTGATAATAAAATCATTACTATTACAATTACATTCATTTCCTTTACAAATGCATGTTGGAACATCTAGAATAAAATACTAACACTCATTTTTCCTTATAAAAATAAACCTAATCATAATTATGTCATATTTTATCGTAATCTTTAGTTTTCTCCAATTTTATTGGGACCTCGTGGTGAACCTTAGCATTTCTCCAAGAATGTTGCAACTCCAAAGTGCCTCTTAACTCAAATTATCAACCCGAGGTTCATACAAACTTCTAGGTGACAATGCTATATGCACAGCAGATATGATTCCACTCATGCCACCCTCAGTTATGACATTAGATCAAAATTTATCATAGACCCTTCCTCCAACTAAATTAGAATGAAAGCTTGTTGATAAAGGTACAATTGGAAATTGCTTCTAGCTATGAAAATAGAAATGCCATTGACTTAAATTGTAAATGCTAACTAATCAATTCATGAAAGGACAAATGCTAATCTATTTGCATAAACAAGGCTATGTTATCTTGTAGAATTCATCAAATTACCACATCTACTTGCAAAAAGGAAGCTAATTTATCTTTCATAATTCATTAAACTACCAATCAGAATTGTATGTACCATCTACCTATTTCACACTTTCTTATAAATTAGTAACCTTCTTGCGTGACAAAGAAACTAACTCTACTTTGTTTTTATAGTGGAGAAAAATAAGGTTTGGAGTTGCCTAGGAGCTTTCCCTGATCATAAAATCACAGCTAGGGGTCATTATGCATCTATAAGAAGTCAAAGTTGAAGTGGGGATCAAAACTAATGAAGGAAAATGTTGTTATAGGTTTTTCTAAAAGTGATTTCTATAAGAGGTCTTTAGTGCTACAGGACGGCATTTGAGTGGGTTTTGAAGGTGAAAATATTTCCTTTAGGGTATGGAGAGGTTGATGAAATTTAAATAAAATGGAGGGATGTTGTTGTGATCCCCTAGCCAAGCTTAGGACCTCTCGGAGGCTTATCTTGCACTAGGATGAGTGATCTCAGTGTACTAGGCAGAGTGGCTTATAAAACAAGGTTTTGGGAGAAAGTTTGGAAGCGGAAAGGGAATATGAAGGAGCTTAAGATGGAAGTGGTGAAGGTTCCCTTCCCTTCAGATCAACCATCCCTGCAATCAAACACATACATGCACCCATTTATCATTCGAAAACTTAAATAACTTGTGATGGAAAAGACGAGTTGAATTTAAATAACATCTAATTTATGCAATACCACTGATCTAATCACTAAATTGACTTCTAAGTTGCAGAACAAAAATGTTAAGCAGGACAACTAACACTAATCTATTTCCAAGAAATCATAAAGACAACCTTTTTGGGTTGTGGTTGTGAATCCTTTCACTCATTATCCCATAAGAGAGGTGATCTAGAGGTTGCAACCATAGGATTTTATAGATTAATCTCTACACAAATGCAAGAAACTATGAACTAATTGGAATCAAGAAGAAACATAAGTGTAATAAAAGGGACCAGATCCTTTAGGTTGGGACCAAACCCAAGGGTCTCATCCCTCTATAAATAACTTAGCTGCAACTTAAAATCCAACTTATCATTATCAAAAAATGTTGGTATAATACATCACATAAAAGTTGAAAATAAAAATGTGAAGCTTGAAGCTCAATACATACACCTAGATGAAAAAAAAATAAAAAAATGAATCATAATGAGCTCTTCTTCAAGTTTATTTATACAAAAAGGATATCTAAAGCAACTCCCTTGAAAGTACGAGTGTTCTTCCTTGATCTTGAAAATGGTGGAGCTTATCCCTCTTGATCTCCACTTGGACTACAAGTCACTTGGCTACCAGTGAACTCAAACTGGTGAGAGAACATATTATGATCCCAACCTAAGTTTAGGGAGTTAAGGTGGAAAAACCCCCTAGATTCTCTCCTAGTTGTCCCCATCAAGACCCTACATAGTGATAGCCTAAAAAATACTTCATTTCCTAAAATTAAGCTACATTAGGCCACATACTATGAAAAACACCTTTTAGTCCTCTTACTAAGAATAATATAACAAAAAATGTTCATTAATGGAAGAGAAGGATAGTTTTAATGTTGGAGGATAGGATATTGATATTCAAAATGTGCCTATGATGGGACTCATCATCACCCCCCCTGCTGAAGTTGTTTCTCATCCTTTGAGCAACTCAATCATCCATGTGCGGCTCTTTCATGGCCAGGGTGACCTCCCTGGCATCCCAAGGCTTCTTAGATGGTGTGCCCTCTTAGGGGTAAAACAATGCATTCCCTTCTATCTTTGTCCACTCCTTCTCTCCTGCTTCATCTCTTCTTTCTTATAAGCCTAATAGTAAGGGTGGACTAAGATTGAGTCCTATCCACCTGATTTTCATCCTTTGCATGATCCTCTTGTACAATGGTGATCTCTCCAAGGCATTGCTTAGCCTTTCAAGAGAGTGATATTCTCTTATTTGTAGACTATGGGGTAAGGAATGTCATCTCCTCTAGAATTCTTGCACACTTTATTTTCCCAACTTCCTGAATGTGCCTTCAAAGTGTAGAATGGATTACTCCTAGGTAGAAATTTATTTGGGTTATAAAGTAGCATCATTAGAGATGAGGCTATGATTGCTAATGATAGCATTTTAACTCATTAGCTCTGCCCTGATATACAATGGTTCCTTTTCCTCCTTTTCCATTACCTTTTTTACCTCCTCAACTCTTGTCTCCACATGAGTCATCCAGGATGCTAAAGCCATTAGCTGCATATATCCAAATCTTGAATTGAGATAAAAAAAAATCATATTTTTCAAAGGAAGGCTTTGCATGTAAAATTAAACCAATTTTTCTTTTTCTTCCATGTTTGGTTGCAAAATTCAATGAAATGTTTGTAGTCCTAAAAAGGCAGAGATCTATATTGTGCCAAAGTTTTTATTTGGAACTATAGCCATTGTTCTTTGAGAAATCGACGATAAGATTTTGATTATTGTCTTCATTGTAGTTCTTCCGTGGAGAGACTTTCCATGGTGGCAATTTGTGTTTCTTTCTCTTGCATCCTCTCTCTCAACCTCATGTTTTATGCCTGTAGTTTCTCCTTCATCATAGACTCTCTCATTCTCAAATCAGTTAAATATTTTCCCATTTCAATGACCTTTTCTTACATGAGGCCTACATCCTCTACCTTCTTAGATTTAGTAATTTGCATCCACCAATGGGTCCTACTACTCTTTATCTCCAGCTAACAAAGGAGTGTTAGATTGTAAATTTTTGAAAGACAATCCTTCCGCCTTCAATGAATTTGTAGTAGGACCTCAAGCTAGGTTTTGGGAAAGGTCCTTGGAGCTGTTGTAGGTATTTTTCAATGGTATTTGAGGTGTTTGCTTCCTCTTGTGAATATTACTTATTCTCTTGTAGCTTCCCCTGTCCTGCCTATAGTAGACTCTACCCCTCCTGTAACAAATCTCGTCTCTCCTATAGAAAACCATGATCCTCCTATAACTTCTCTTTTTCTTCTTCCTGAAAGGTAGACTGTGTCCTTGGCTTCTTCGAGGTGATAGAACTAGTGGTAGACCTACTCACATGTGTTATGTGTGACTTCATTTTGGTTTTAAGAGGACTGGCCTCCTCAATTTTTCCCTCACTAGCTCATATTTCTTCCTTTTTCCTTGGTGACTCATCAATAATTATAGGAACCCTTGTAGGAGTTTGTGGATTCCCTTGCCTAATTCTAGTGCTCTTCCTAGTCCTTAAATACATTTGATATGGTCTTGATTGCCTCCTCCTAGGCATGAAAAGAGTCCCCAATGTAGCTAAGGTTGTAGCTACTTCCTATTTAGTGCCTTCTACTCCTTGGCATGGAGAAGTCTCCTCAATGCTTATTCTTTCTTCTTCTCCTCTTCTCCTTTCATATATGCTTCTCCCTCCTCTATCTCTACTACATTTTTTCCCTTATTTTTCTTTCTCTTTCTTTTTTCCTTGCTATCTCTTCCTCCTATGTCTTTTCTCCTTCTTCTTCCTCTTTTTTTCCTTCTCCTCCTCCAATACTAGAGGCCAGAGTCTCTCCTGGAGTGATGAATTGTGTTTCTATGAAAGTATTCCTATCCATGTCCGCAATTTTTTTCCATATGATAGGGATTATCAAGTGATTCAAAGAATATACCACAATCAATTTGATGAGGCCATGGTTAGATAGATATGGGTGTTTTCCTTCCCTTACCTTCCGACTCATCTCCATGATTTACTGGAGAAGGAAATGAGGGACACTAAGATTTTAAGAAAGGGCTAATTCTCCCTTGAATCTTAGCTCCTGGGGTAGTCTGAAGTGGTAGTCATAAACTATAATTAATATCCCTTCAAAATTTATATATTTAAGGATGTGGTAAGCTAACTCATCCCAAGGGTAAGGCAGAGTTTCTCTTATCACTCCATTCTTGTCTTCTACATGATTTTCTTTTGAAACGAAGAAGCTTTTCCTAACTGTGACACTTACTTGCTTATCTTATTTTATCCATCTAATTCCTAGAGGCAAGTTAATGACTCTCCTTATGGTTTTAGGAATGAGATAGATGACCAACCCCTTGACAATAGTTTTGGAACTATATTCCTCTTGAGAGTGTATTTCCATGGAAAATTCATCGGCAAGATCATCAACATATCCCTTTAATAGATCAAAGAAACCTACCCACTGATGATTTCTGAAGATGTCAACT
>APFE031298854.1:33929-79856 GCA_000404065.3 Pinus taeda | reverse complement strand
GTGGGTGAGCTTGTAAAAGTAGAGGAAATCTTTTGTTGGACCCTGGGAGGAGCTTGCACAACACCAAGGCTCAGGTTGTAATGGTTCCTTTTTTGTTTCCTTAATACAAATAAGTCCATTCTTCTCAATGATTTGTTGTTAATGAATTATTTTATGTACTCCTTGGTCTATATGATGAATATGCTTTGTTTTATGAAATATTCAGGTGTTATGTAATCGTTTGGCTGTTAGTGTATGCAGGTCTTAAAGTGAAGGAGGAGCTCATCTGGATCAGCAAGGCTGGACAGCTACAACAAGCATTGGATTTGAGGTAGGATCGAACAACACTTGGTTCCTCATAGAATAATGTATGTTTAGAGAAGGATTGCCCTTGTTTTTCTTGTTTGTCACTAGAGAGTCTTAGACTCCTAGGGAGGTTAGGTTTGTCCGCAAAAATAACTCTTTCCGCATGACAAGTAGTCTTTTGTTATTTGCTTGAATTATTTAGTTTGCATGAGGGAGATGATGATAAGATATGAGGATAGGGTTAGAGCCATGGATGAGTAGTGTAGACATTGTAGAGATATAAAATAGTAGCTTCTATGTTTTTTTCTTAAGGTAGGACAAAGTGGATAATTTGAGAAAAAGTTTGGTGAAATGAGTCGATGGATGATGGATGGATCATGGAAAAGTCATAGGATGAACTTATTTATCATGTATTAGAGTTAGAATGGTCTTTTGCATTGTTTTCCTCCTCTGGTCTCCCTCCTGTAGCTCCACAAGCTCTTCATGTAGCAATACAGGTCCTTCTTGTAGCATCAGAGAAAGGAGGTGAAATTTGGACTTCTTGAAGATGGGATGGTGGAGAGAGATAGTAATATGAATGGAGAGGATGAATATGAGATTTATAGATGGAGGAATGGATGATATCTTGTAGTTCTTGGCCTATAGCCATGAAATATACCACTATATACAATTCTGTTAAACAAAATAAAGGTTAGAAAATATGATATAAGCTTCTTCATTTTTCTCTTTTTCTTTTTTTTTCTCTTTTTTCTATTTTCTCTTTCTCTTAAGACACACTAACTGCCACAAAGGAGGTTTTAAACCTGCATTCTTCCCTAGGTGCCTCAAAGGAGGTTTTCAGCTAGGGATCACTATTATTTTTTTTCTTTTTTTCTCTGTTTCTCCTGGGATACCTCAAAGAGTTTTTCAACCCTAAAGTTGGCCTCATATGGCTCATAGAGGTTTTTGTCCAAGCCTTTTATTTTTTTCAAATTTCCAGGAATGTTATGGACCAGAATCTATGAAACTCAAAATCACATTCAATTATATGCCGAATGAACTAATAAACTCCTACTTAGACAAAGGTCTTCTATATAATTTCAACCTATAACCATTTACAAGAAAGGGAATTCCTTCCTCATCAATGGTTTTGATATGGACAAATCCATTTTCATCACACTTTTCCATTAGGTATGGATGCAATCATGTTTTCATTAGCTCCCCTTTAAAATATTTGAACCTAGAACCATATAATGTGGCCCAATCGCCTTCTTGAAAATTCAATTCCTTGATATGCTTGCCATGCCAGACCTTCCTTTGCAACTGTATGAGTTCATCATTTAAAAGATCTTGCATTTTGAACTCGTCTAATCCATTCAGTTGAATCAACCTTTCTTTCTATGTTTTGGTGACATCTAATTCCAATTGAGTTTCCATTCTCAACGTGTTGTATTCAATCTCAATAGAAAGAATAACATTCTTTCCATAAAACAAATCATATGGAGTGAATTTAGTGGGGGTTTTCCAAGTGATATTGTAGGCCCAAGTGGCCTCTACGAGTTTCTATGGCCAATATTTCCTACTGCTGCTAATGACCTTGGTGATAATGCTCTCCATTTCTCTATTTTTGACCTCTACTTGCCCATTTCCTTGAGGATTATAGGAAGTGGATGTCTTGTGCTTGATATGGTATTGTCTCATGATATATTACATAAAATTGGATGTGAATTGTGCTGCTTGATCAATGACTACCTCCCTTGGATACTCAAACTTGTAGAATATGTTTTCTCTTAAAAATTATACCAGTTTCTGCTCAGTTTCTCCTTTGGTTGTTTTGGTCTCAACCCACTTTGTTAAGTAATAAGTGCACACAATAATGTATTTTTTATGTCCTGATGGTGGATCAATTGGAAAAATTAAATTCATGCCCCTCTTGTCAAATGGCTCTAAGGCCACTTGCGGTTGTAGGGGAATTTCATCCTTGGGTGTGGGCTTTCTCATCCTTTGGCACTAATCACATCTAGTGGTATATCTCTTTGCATCTTGATGTAAAGTGCGCCAATAATAACCACCCTATACAACTTTAAAGGATGCCATTTTTGTAGAAAAATGACCTCCCCAAGCACCATCATGACATGTTGAGTATGTTCAATACCTCCACTTCTCTTACACATCTCCTCAAGATTTGGTCTGGTCCGAAAAAGATTTCCCCCAATCCACGTGAAAGGAGAGCTTTTCCTTACAATATTTCTTTTCTCCCTGAATGATAGATTAGGAGGGAACCCCTAGAAACCAAGGAATTTTTTATGACAGCAAACCAAGGATAAAGGACCAATATGGAAAATAGTTGCTTATATGGCAGTTGATCATCCACCATCTTCTCATTACTTGCAGGCAAGGTTAACCTGGAAAAAAATTCTGTAACCACGTTTTTCTTGCCTGGTTTTTCAATAATAGTTAAATAAAATTGTTATAACAATAAAAATCATATAATTATCCTAGCATTAACATTAGGATCGTTCATCAAATATTTAATGGTTGCATGATCATTATGAACAAAAGTTTGGTACCTAGTGATATAGTGCCTAAATTTGTTTAAAGAATGTACTACATCTAAGAGCTCCTTTTCAGTTACAGTGTAATTCAACTAAGCTTTAGACAAATTCTTACTAATGATGTAAATAGCATAAGGAAACATATCCTCTAATTGTCCCAAGATTCCCCCCACAGCCTTTTCTGATGCATCAGTATGGATATGGAAAGGAAATTCCCAGTTGGGACTTCTTAAGATGGGTGAAATGGTCAAATTTTCTTTCAACACTTCAAGGGCCTCTCGAGAATTGCTAGTACAACATAAATCTAAATCTTTGGCCCATAAAAAAAACAAATGTGAAGCAACTTTAGTAAGTCTTGGATGAATCTGCTATAATACTTATCTAGTCACAAGAAGCCCCTCACATCTCTTTGCTTCTAAGCGGTAGTGGCCCTTTTGATGATGGAAAATTTGTTTGGGTCTACATGTATCCATTCCTTGGATATGCAATGGCCAATTAGGATAGTCCCCTCATTCATCAAGAACTCACATTTCCTAGGGCTTAGAGAGAGATTCAATTCAATGCATTTGTTGGAATCCTTACACAAATTGGAGAGAGCTTCATGGAAGTCACATCCATAAGGAGTGAAATAATCCATTTATATTTCAACAGAGTCATGAACCAATTCAAAACAAATACTCAAAACTTCCCTCTAGAAATTATTAGGGGAATTTCACAAACCAAATGGAAAAACTCTATAAGCAAAGGTACATGTACAGTTCCATAATTGTTTTATTTTGACACCCTTTTTCCTCCGTTTTCCTCTTTTTCATCATCATTATCAACTCAATAAAAGCAGTAAATAATAGATTTTAATAAGGTAAAATCTCTCATGTGTCTTATTTTTCATATTCATTGATGTGCATTATTGTTATGTTAAATATTGCATTGGCTACATAATTAACATGATTATGCAACTATTTTACAAATTTGCAGCTATCTCCATGGTTTGTGGTGTTTTGGTGTGCCAACGAAGCAAAGAAGCACATGGATAGTTGAGGATCGATCCCCTCATGTACCCCTATTCGCTCGAGCCAATTCACTAAAGGAACCACACAGTGGCATGATCAAAGGCACAAGTCCAACACGTAGTAGCAAAAGTATGAATGCATCACGTTTCTCTAACTTTCTTTCCGAATAGAAAATCATCAACATAACCCTTTTACTGTTAAGTTTTGAATTTGAATAAGGATTGATTAAAATACTTGTAGGCATAGAAATCTCAAGCTATTAAGCACAAATTTTATATATAAACCTGTATCCGATGTAAAGTATTAAAAGAGGAAGTAATAGTTATATTTCTAAAGAATTGTGAAACAAACATTTGTTCCCATATGGAATTAAAGTTACCTTTTTGATATTCAATGCTTATAACTACTATATGTGGAGAGCCCATGCAAACAGTCGAGGTTTAGTTTATTGCATTTTATTGCTTTATGTTATTTGCATTTAATTCTAGTTGAGTTTCCTTGTTTTGTTGTTTCATCTTTATGTTATAACTTAGTTATTTCGTTTATCATTTCATTATTTCGTTTGTTCTTACATTTCTTCACAATTGTTTAAATGGTTGAGTTCTTCAACAATTTTCTCTTAATTACAGCCAATATTTTTATGCTTTTAGAATTAGAACTTTTATATATTCTTTAGTTAGCATTAGAAGATTAATTTCATTCTTTTTAGAATCAGAGTTTGTATATATTTTACAGACAACTTTTGAAGGCTCGTTTTCTTGCTCTTAGAATAATTTTAATTTCCATACTTTGTTTTATAGAAGCAAGGTGTTTACAATACATTCATAATGGTAGAATGATTAACATAAGATGATTTAGAATGATACTTAATATAGGTATGACCTAGTAGATCAATCTAACAATAGCTTAACCTCCACTTATTAATTTGTATAAATCTAACTCCAATCTAAATAGGAACCTAGATAACAACGAAAATCCCAAAACAAATATAACCATCATCTTACAAACTAAAGAAAAGGATTTTAGCATATATAGTGCACCTTCACTTCATAAGTTTAGCAACTCCGGTTGATAATTTATGCTTCCAATTTAAGAACATTAAATTGACCAAACATTTTGGTGTCGTTGTTGGGGAAGTGTAAATATAAGTGTAAAAAAAAAATCATATAAAAACATGATATGCATAGGGAAAGAGACTCTAGAGGTAGGTTTGTAGGTGAAGGAAAAAGTTTAATTCCCACATCATCACTCACTTCACCACGGCCATGTAGTGACACACCACACACACAAACTCAAATTCCATCCATAGCAGGCCAATATAGACTTCCTGAAGACTTGAGATCCGAAATCCAATCTAAAGGTTCACCAACTTCATCAACAGAAGTTGTAATCGAAGTAGATACTACATCAAGAATAGGAATAATTTTCCTATCTTCAACTAGAGAAAAACTTCTAGCTCAAGAGTTGGAAGTTCCTACTGAAGAACAAGAATAAGAAACTTACTTCAAACAAATGATAGACGAACCAGAAGAACTAGAAGAAAATATGGATATTCCTGTTGTAGAACTGGATATTTATTATGAGGAACCCATCATGACTAAAGAAGGATAAGGAGAAGTAGACAATGTTAATGGTGAACAACATGTGATTGGAGGAGGAGGAAGAAGAAATAGAGGAGGTGGAAGAGGAGGTGGTAGAGGCAGAGGAAGAGGAGATCCAAAACCTTTTGGATTCCCTATCCTTGATGAGGATACAACATTAACAATGAAAACCATCTCACCTTCTATCCTCCCTAATTTTCATGGAATAAGAAGTGAAGACCTAGAGGCATTTCTCTTTGAATTTGAAATATTATGTATATCATATGATTATTTGCATGATGCTCAAAAACTAAAATTGTTCCATGCCACCTTAAAGGATTCAGCATTAAAATGGTCTATAAGTTTAGGAACGAATTCTATAAGAACATGAGCATAATTGAAAGATGCATTCTTGGAAAAATACAAGGATTATTGTATGTCTCATAACACTAAATATTTAGTCTTCAAAATGGTACAAAAAGAAGATGAGAATCTTGAACATTTCGTCGAAATATTTGTTTATAATATCAGAAGGCAAAAGATGAATAATTTGGATGAGGAAACTTTGAAATATCTCTTACTCAAATCCATTAAAGATGAGTGGATTGATATTCTAAATCTAATGGGAAAAGGATATATTTATCAGTTACCATTTGCAGATATTTGTGATCTATGTGTACATATTTAAAGAGGTAAAGCAAGAACATGGAAAATTCCAATGGATCCTCTTTTATCAAGAGTAAAAAAATCTGCAGTTGGGACAGTAAGTAGGGCAAAAATAGGTAGCTAGCTTGATAACTTTAAAACATATATTTTATGGAGTCTCAATGATAAAATTAACACCCTTAAAATAAAAAACAAGTAGAAAGACAAAAATGCTGCATTATCTATCTTTTGTCCTAGGTGTAGAAAGAAACATGCTCTGAGAGAAAGCCCTTTAGATTTAAAAAATATAGAAATATGTGTTATATGTGTGGAAAATCATGATACAAAATAATGTCCCTATATACTAGGTCTTAAGGCTATGTTTAGTGAAGAAGGATGCCAAATCAAGCAAACCCTCTTTACTTTATTTTCAAAAGACCATGGAAAAATCTTCAAACAAATCAAACTTAATGTTTTAATCCTCAACAATTTTCACAATCTTCACAAAATAATTGGAATCCACCTAAGCCATGGCAACCTTAGGCTCAACGACAATCTTGGAATCAAGGATGGAAAAATCCTTATGGAAGATATTCTCAATATCAACAATATCTTACACCTTATCCAAATTTTCCACCACAATACTTCCCTCAAACCAGCCAATTACCTGAAGCTCAAGCTCAAAATGAAAATCCACAACTTTCTTTGCCATTTCCACAAAGGCCAAATAAATTACCAATTCAACCACTCCCAAATCCAAACAATAAAACTTCAAAACCAATTTACAAATTAGAAGGACAAAATCCTCAAACTTATATGGTAACTCCATTAGATCTAAATAATGTTCAATTAAGGTCTGGTAGAGTATTAGAAAGGAAGAAATGATCTGTTGTTATTCAGGAAACAAAAAAGAATTCTCAAAAAGATAATAATAACTTTGAAGAAGAGATTTCCCTTCCTTTGAAAGAAAATATTGAAACAAAAAAAAATCCTATACATTCTAATAATACTCCTATTATAGAACAACCTTTAGTATCTATCTCAAGACCACCTTTTCCTGAAAGGTTGAAAATTGATAAAGGTGTAAAAAAAATCATATTTCCTAAATATGATATGTTAAATCAATTAAAAAATGTATGTATAAAAATTCCTTCATTACAAGCAATAAAAGAAATACCGATTTTTTCAAAAGCAATTAAGGAATCGAGTACTCAAGGATCAGGAAGAAAAATAAAAGAAATAAAAAGAATTCAACCAGTCGGGAGAATTCCAGATATCGTGATGGGGAAGACTACAATTCAAAAATATTTAGATCTAGGAAACCCCACTGTGAAAAAAACGTACCAATGGAACCGAAATACCAAACACAATGATTGATATAGGAGAAGACATAAACATAATGAGCAAACAAAATATGGATAAATTGAAGCTTCCTAATCTTCAATACACACCAACATTGTTACAATTAGTAGATAGGTCAGTAATTACACCTGATGGTTTGTTAGAAGATATCTATGTATCCTTAGATTCTTGGGAATATCCTATTGATTTCATGATTCTATCACCCAAGAAAAATTTAAGAGGACATCCATTAATTTTACAAAGACCGTGGTTAGCTACAGCTGATGATTTTATCATTTGTAGATCAGGAGACATGTTTATCTCGGATGGAAGCTTGACAAAGAAATTTACATTGTACCCACCTGCAAAAAAAATGATAGAAGTAGAAAATGAAGAATTGATATATGATGATAATGATATACAACTAGTTTTCACTATTGCACAAATAAATGAAGAGGATCAAATTTTAAACTCAATAGAAAACAATGAACCCTCTTTATATTGTGACAATAGTCATGATTTTCAAGAACAATGGAATATTGAATATCTATCATATTGAAAAATGTCTTTCCATTCTATGAAAAAAATTGGAAAATATTCAATAGAAATTCTTCTAGGGAAAAATTTGAATATCAATGAAAACCTAGAAGAATTACAAAAAAAGGAAACTAGTAGAAATATTGCAAAAAGACTCTTCTACATATGCATGGGAATACACTGATATGAAGGGGATTAATCCTAAAACTTGAATACATCATATTTATATTGAATAAACTGCCAGATTAGTTCGACAACCACAAGGAAGAATGAATCCAAATTTAAAAAAAAATATCTAAGAGGAATTGCAGAGACTATTAAATGTAAATTTCATTTATCCAATATCATATAGTTAATGGGTTTCACCCCTAGTAATCATTCCTAATAAAAATGGAAAATGGAGAGTATGAATTGATTACATGGAATTGAATAAATCTAGTTTGAAAGATCATTTCCCACTTTTGTTCATAGATCAATTTTTAGATACATTAGTAGGAAAAAAGTATTTCTCATTCTTGGATGGTTTTAGTGGGTATAATCAAATTCAGGTAGCACCTGAAGATCAAGAAAAAACCGCATTCACCTATCCATGGGGGACTTATGCTTACTAAGTACTTCCTTTTGGATTATGCAATTCCCCAAGAACATTCCAAAGAGCATTACTAGGAATTTTGTTTCATCTTATTCATGATTGTGTGGAAATGTATATGGATGATTTTACACTTTATGGAAATTATTTTGAAGAAGCACTTGAAAATTTAGAAAAAGTTCTCATAAGATACAAAGAAGAAAATATTTCATCAAGTCATGGGAAATGTTTTATGATGTTTAACGAAGGAATTGTTTTAGGTCACCATATCTCAGGAAATGGAATTAAGGTGGACTCATCTAAAGTATAAATTATTTCCAAATTATCAATCCCAAGTTGTGAAAGAGATGTTACGAGTTTTCTTGGTTTTACTAGATATTATAGAAGATTCATAGAAAACTTCGCAAATATTGCATCTCCACTCTTCAAATTACTCACCAAAGACTGTGAATTTAGTTGGAACTCTGATTGTCAAAATGATTTTGAAAAATTGAAAAAGAATATCTTTGAAGCACCTATCTTAAAAGGACCAACTTGAAAATTTCATTTTAATATACCAACTGATGCTTTAGAAACAGATCTAAGAGCTATGCCGGGACAAAAATATCTCACTCCTTAAGACATTTATTATACCAGTAAAAATTTAACTCCTACAGAGATAAATTATATTATAACTGAAAAGGAGTTTTTAGTTGTCATTCATTCCATTAATAAATTCAGATATTACATCATTGGCTATGAAACTTTTGTTCATCATTCTACCATTACATAATTAATGAACAAACCAGTTACTAATGTAGAGTAACAAGATAGCTATTAATGTTACAAGAATTTAATATCACCATTCTAGATCGACCCAGAAAACAAAACAGAATTGTTGACTTTTTATCTATAATTCAAAATGATAACAATGATAAACTTGTAGAGGATAAATTTCCTGATGAATAACTTTTTGCAGTATCTACTAAATCGCCTTAGTTTGCAGATATTGCCAATTATTTAGTTACAATGAAGTTACCCTCCTATTTGTTTCCTAGAGAAAAGAGAAGAATGTTCCAAACAAGTGCATCATATTCATGGATAAATGAAGAATTATACAAAACAAGACCAGATCTTACCATCCGAAGGTGTGTAAGAGAAGATGAAATACTTAAAGCATGCCATGATGAACCATGTGGAGGTTATTTTACTAATAAAAGAACTATTAACAAAGTACTTATCATAGGATATTATTGGACTTCCCTTTTTAAGGATGCCAAGGAATACGCTAAGAGGTGTGATAATTTTCAAAGAATGGGGAAACATGTTCCTTTAGATAAAATGCCACTACAACCTTAAGTACTCATTGAACCTTTTGAAAAATTGGCTTTGGATTTTTTTGGACCAATTAAACCATCGTCAAAACAAAAATAAAAAATTAAAAAATATTCTTGTATGCACTGATTATGTTCATAAATTGGTAGAAGTTAAAGAACTTTCTTTTGCTACTGAAAATGATGTAGTTTCATTTCTAGTATATTTTTACTTGTTTTCGTGTCCAAAGAGAAAGTGTAACAGATCAAGGAAGGAAATTTACATCCAGAGCAGTGAAAAACATAGTGGAAGAATATAAAATCAAGCATCAGAAATCTACTCCATGTCATCAACAAGCAAATTGACAAATAGAGTCTACCAACAAAGTAATTGAAGGAATCCTTACCAAGACAGTTCACTTGCACAGAAGGGATTGGGAAGAAAATCTTCTAGAAGCTTTATGGGCCTACCGTACCACATGGAGAAACACTACAAGACATGCTCCCTATGAACTTGTTTATGGGAAGGAAGTCCTATTCCCAGTTGAGTTCTAGATTTAGACCTATAAGACAACAGTGAAGTTGGGACTTAACTTATCAGAAGCATAAAAGAAAAAAATGGGACAACTCAATTAGCTTGATGAAATAAGGCAAGATGCTATCCAAAAGACTAGTTTAGTCCAACAATAGAGATCTAAATGGCATGATAAATACATCAAACAAAGAAAATTTCAGCCAGGAGACTAGGCATTACTCTTTGATTCAAAGCTCAAAAAATTCCAAGGAAAGTATCAAACTCATTGGCTTGGGCCTTATGAGATTGAAAATTGTTTTGATAATGGAATTAGGACTATTGATGTAGAGAAATTTCCTCTCTTAGTGAATGGACATTGACTTAGGATCTATGATAAGCGAATGGCAACGAAGGAGTTTGTAAAGATTTTCCAGGACAACTCTGATTTGAAGTTGGTCAAGAATAATTCTTCTTCTTCTCCACCTTAAAATTTTCTTTTTTTTTATATATATACAATAATAATAAATAAAGAAATGTGTTTAAACATTAAAACCAACAATGATTGTCATGTTTATGCATAAAATCCAAGGTGAAAACCAAGAACTCTTGGCATCTTAAATTTTCTTTGTATTCCTTTTTCTAGAATTCCATCTTATTTTATCCCTTTTATTTCAAAAAAATAAATAGTTAGAGAATTATTGATTTTCTACAGGTTCTAATAAATTTTTGCAACCAATTTGACAGAAACTTCTATTGATACAATTGCAGGAATGATTGACCCCCTCCACTAAAAATTACTTGAAGATGGCATAAAAAGGAAACCAAAGGTTAGAAAGCAAATAATTCAAATATATTCACTTATTTAATTAATAATAGGGATCAAAACATTACATATATGAATTATAGGACATATACTACCAAAAATCAACATCATTATTGCAAAGAATTGATCGTTTCATGTCAAATCAAGTATAATCTGTCATTCACTCCTAGTCAACATAACTCACATCTTGATCCATTGAACCGATCATCCAAACCATAAAAATGCATGATATTAATGGTTAGATTCTACCTCACTTCCTTATACCCTCACTATCTATCCTCTCATTATTTCATCACGCACACTCTCAGCCTTTCTGCTCTAAAAAGCCTACCAAGCCATCTTAACTTGTCAAACAAACCAATTTTTGAAATGGAGCTTCTCGACCATGGGAGTGATAGTGAGGACAAAGCCAATAGGGAATAAATTTTTGGAGGGATATCCATAGACAAAACAATTGTTGCAGAAGGCACAATGGCTAGAATTTATAGAGAAATTTGATGTCTTCCATAAAGAAGTGACCAAATCCTTTTCCAGGGATTTGATGGAGTCGAAGTGGAGATAGGAGACATCAAATTCACAGTGGCAGAGTCATTTATATCTGAAGCCACTGGATTGTCGCGGATTTTTGAAAAATGGTTCAAAAATAGATCTATTGAAAGAGAAGACTAGAAGGTTTTCTTGAAGAAACCAAGCATGGACACCACCATTTTCAAGAAGGGCATTCCAAGCACAGCATTAAAAAGTAAGTGGGGGAATTTTCTTATAATAATCCAAAAATTTGTTACCTACGAAGGAATATTTGGATGTATGTTTTTCTATCATATTCGGCTGCTAATGAATTTTATTGAAGAAAATGAGATAAATCTTCCATATTTCTTGATGAATACTCTTAGAAAGTTGTTAGGGAATGTTCAAAGGAGAATTTAGTTTATAGATAATACAATGTATCACCATGTTCTAGTCAAAATACTTGTTGAATCTCATATCCAAAACATAGGTGATAATCGGGAAAACATTTTAGTAAGGAATCGTTTTCAAGAAGAAACTCATGGGCAGCCAAATAGCAGCAGGCCAAAGAGGGGAGGGAAAAGAAAAATGGATAGGACACATGAAAAAGAACCACATCAGTCGTAGGAACTATCAGAGCATGACATCGCTCTTGAAGAAGTTTTAGAGAAAATAAACAAAAGAAATGTTAGAAGAAAGAAAGCCAGTAAAGAGACAGAGATTTCACCTCAAACATAGAAGCCTAAAATAGAAAGGAAGAAAACTCAAAAGACCCCTGTCATAGGTCTAAGAAGGAGTACCAAACTCAGCTCAGAAAAATAATTACCCTCAAAGAGCATAAATCATATCAATGAAGAAAAAGAATAGGACCTAGAGGCAGAAGAAGATTTGGGAATTTCTCTAAGATCATCACCAATTTTCACCTCACCTCCTCAGAGTCCAAGACGAAGAACGCCAGAAATTGTTCATGTCCATGAAGATATTTATGATTATATTGAATCCTTGGAGAAAGGGAATGCAGCCAGAACATCAATTCCAATTCAAGAGGAAGAATAAGTATAGTTTAATGAACCACAAGAACCTCCAGTAATCAATGTATTAAAATAAGAAATATTCGAACTGGAGACATTAAATAGGTACATTAAAAATGAAAATCAAGCCTTGAAAGAACAAAACGAAATCCAAATAGATAAGAGTTACAACCTCCTTTTATATCTAAGTCTATGGTTTAATAAGAACAAGAAACTGAAGAAGAAAAACAATGCTTTACAGAGATGGGTTATAAACTTGAAATACATGATCCTTATAAGGAAACCAAGGATGGCAATGAATGGAAAGCAAGTGAAAAGGATGAATTTAGATGTACTCATAGAAGTGTCCAATAAAATGTAGTCGATCAATAAAGATATCAATTTTGTGTTTTGTATGAGGATATACAAAATCTTCACTGTGGGGGAATGTAGAGTTCCATAACTGTTTTGTTTTGACACCATTTTTCCTCCATTTTCCTCTTTTTCAACATCGTTATCAACTCAATAAAAGACGTAAATCAGAGATTTTGATAAGGTAAAATCTCTCATATGTATTATTTCTCATATTCATTAATGTTCCTTATTGTTATGTTAAATATGGCATTGGCTACAGAATTAACATGATTTTCCAGCTATTTTACAAATCTGTAGTTATCTCCATGGTTTGCAGGGTTCTAGTGTGCCAATGAAGTAAAGGAGCACATGGGTAGTTGAGGATCAATCCCCTCATGGATCTCCTCCTATTCACTCGAGCCAATTCAATAAAGGAACCACATAGTTTCATGGTCAAAGGCATGGGTCAAACATGTAGCAACAGAAGTTAGAATGCATCATCTTTCTCTTATTTGTTTTCAAAATAGAAAATCATTGAGATAATGCTTTTACTGTTAAGTTTCGAATTTGAATAAGGATTCATCAAAAGACTTGTAGGCGTAGAAGTCTCAAACTTTTGAGCACACATTTTATATATAAACCTGTGTAAAGGATGAAAAAAAAGGAAGTAATAGTTAGATTTATGAAGAATTGTGAAGCAAACCTTTGTTCGCATAAAGTTACCATTTTGTTATTCGATACATATGTGAGCGTGATTTATACCTACTATATGCGGAGGGTTGCTACAGATAGTCGAGGTTTAGTTTATTTCATTTTATCGCTTCTTGCCATTGCATTTCGTTCTAGTTTAGTTTCCTTGTTTCGTTGTTTCATCATTTCATTATAACTCAGTTATTTCGTTTATCATTTTTTTATTTCGTTTGTGCTTACATTTATTCATAGTTGTTTAAATGGTTTCATTCTTCAATGATTTTTGCTTAGTTAAAGTTTGTATTTTTATGCTGTTAGAATTAGAACTTGTATATATTCTATAGTCAGCTCTAGAAGATTACTTTCATGCTTTTTAGAGTCAGAATTTGTATATACTTTGCAGAAAACTTTTGAAGGATCGTTTTATTTCTCTTAGAATAATTTGAATTTCAATACTTTGTTTTATAGTAGCAAGGTGTTTAGGATAGATTCATAATGGTAGAATGATTAACATAAGATGATTTAGAATGACACTTAATATAGGTATGACCTAGTAGATCATTCTAAAAATAGCTTAACCTCCACTTATTAATTTGTAGAAATATAACTCTAATATAAATAGGGACTTAGATAAAAATGAAAATCCCAAAAAAAATATAGTCGTCATCTTACAAACTAAAGGAAAGGCTTCTAGCATATATAGTGCATGTAAACTTCATAAGTTTACCAACTCTGATCGATAATTTATGCTTGCAAATTAAGGAAATTAAATTGACCAAACAATACCCGAAGGACATGTGAATGTTGTCTTATCTTTGTCTTTGGGGCTGATATGGATTTGATTGTATCCATTCAGGAAGAAGAAGAATTTCTTCCCTCCAAGGCCATCTATTACTTGGTCAATGAAGGGCAAGGGAAAATGTTCCTTCTTTATAGCCTTGTTGATTTTCATGTAATCCATATAGATTATCCACTTACCATTCTTCTTAGGAACTAACACAAGAGGTGACACCCACTCAAGGTCTAAAATGGGGTATATGAACCCTGCATCTAGTAGTTTTTGCATTTCTTCTTTCATAATGTCCTTAAGATCTTTCTTCATCCTCCTGTGGGTTTGCTGCACCAGCTTGCATCCCTCCTTGATTTAAATATGGTGATTACAAACCAAGGGATGCATGCCTTTCATTTCATTATAGTCCCAACCCAAATCATCTAGATGTTACCTCAGCACATTGCACAATTATTCTTCCAGTTTAGCCAAGAGAGAGGGTTGATATTTAAGGTTTTGGATGGGCCAAAATCTACAATCTTGACATGGTATGGAATTTAGTCAATAGGGAATAAGTCAACCCAAGGATTACTCGTAGATGCCTTCATCAACTCATCAATTGATATGGCATTGGGAGGCACGATGGATTCACTCAGTGAACCTCTGACATATCATGTGTGTTCATGGCATATTAAACAATACCCTTAATTTGACTACATATTGGAAAATCCCTCTAAAAATCACATTATGTAACCCCCTACCAATATAAATCCAATATAGATTCCCAATTTAAAAAGACCCTACTTTCACTAGATATTGTAGGTATCCATTTTTCATTAACATTTTTTACACCTCTTTATATTTTTTCATTAACTTTGAACTCCATTTTTCATATTTTCCGATATCAAAACCGTTTACCCCATATATATCCCCCAATATATTATGTCATTTTTCGCTCAATATATATCCCCCAATATGAACCCATGTGGTATGATATTGCACCGCTAGTGAAGCCCCCATGGTGGGAGGTTGATTCTGAAGGATATTGACAATGAGATCATCTTCATTACATTACCCCCCTCTTGTAATAATGTCTAGAGTGAAGATTGGGTGGCGGGTGGTGTGATATAGTTCATCTTCTTCCTCATCTTCTAAACCCAAGGGTAAGTCATGCTCAATAGAGGGCTAAGCTAGAGGATACAATATCCATTCACAATGGTCATCTTCTGAGCCTTATAACTAATGTAAGTGTGAGTAGTGGCTAACCATGGCCTTCCCAAGATGATAGGATATCTATTAATTTTTTTTGTGTTGGAGAACTAGGAAATCAGTAGGATACTACCAAGAGTCAATGGAGAGCATAAAATCTTCAAAAACTGCCTCGGGAGCTACTCTGGATCTTTCTGCAAGCTGCAAAACTATGGTGGTATTTCTCAAATCCCGTTAGAGGTTTAGTTTTAGCATGGTTTCCCTATTCATAAAATTTATTGCATCCCCAAGATCAATCAAGGTGTTAGGGACTATAAGACCATCATTGTACACATATAATATAGGGATTTTGGGGTCTAGATATTTCAGGAAGATCACCCTCTCAAGAATCAAATCAGATAATTTCCCAACAAAATTTATGGCGATGGTGTCTCTTTTTATTCTCCCAGGAATCTTAAACATTTCTCCTTAATGATCTTATTATAGATGTGTTAACGACACTGGACCCCCCAACACGTCAAGGGGATCTCCCCGGTAAGAAGTCCCAATTAAACCTCAGACAATTTCGTGTAGGAGTCCCAGTAGTGGGTCGTAAGGCAATGCCTTGACTACGATGTCGCACAGAAGCAAGTAAGATAAATCTGTCAGTAGCAAGGGTCTGACTACTGCAGTGAGTCAAGGAAGGTGAATGAGAGGTTCTAACACATGGGGGGTGAGATGAGTGTGCCCCTTAACAACCTATAGCAATAGTCATTTGAGAAGGGAACACATGATCAAAGATGCATCAAAATATGGAAGGTAGATTAGATGACAATTCAAAAGTGATGGTTAAACCAACCACATATCTACAACAAGATTCATATAATTGCATATGAAGCAGTTCATACACAAATACGTAAGTTAAAAAACATATATTTCTAAAGCAACCAGAGCAGTCCAACTACAATAATAACATATGCATGAAAATGTGTTGGCTCTTATTATATAAAGAAGTGTAAGTCCCAATCCTAAAATACATCCATGTAAACCTGCTAGCCCTAACAGTGAAGCATTACAGTCACATCTTCCTACTCCACCAAAGAGATGAACTAGCTTCGTGCAGTGGAAAAGCGAAGGCGCGTTACAATAGTTTCCAAGCTTTCTCAAAGATAGTCTTATTAGAAGCTTCACTGACAAAAAGCCCTTACAATGAGTTATGGAGGACTATTTATAGAAAAGGGTGGAGCGACCCTTGACATTCCCCTTTGTGACAATTAAACTACCCTCATGACTCTTCACCTAATCTATGACTGTTACATCCAACTATTGACACTTTACTTACACTTGACATGATGTTACATTACAATGCACATGTACTCATGTGAGGAAACATGACTTGGGTAAGCTATGCAAGACATAACTGACACTCATTTCATTGTGATGAGATGAACTCTTTGGCATGCTTGTGATGGTGATGGTGGTCAGTTGATGCCAAGCTTGGTCATCTGTGATGGTGTGCATGCACCTCATGGTGACATCTTTCTGAAGCAATCACTTACCTCTGTTGCAACTGGTGCATTGGTTCGGCTCCTCTATCCAACTCTTCTGCTAACATGTGCATGGTATTCTTGGGTGTGGTTGAACCTGCAATACACTGATGCATAGTGTCCGTGTTGATCTTCAAGTGTGTGATGGTGGTCATGATCATCAACTTGCTCAAGTACATGTTCAACTCCAGTTCAACTTGCTTCTTGTCTTCGCCTTGGTGAGTGTGTTGAATGGGTTGGATCGCATGTATGATCACAATGACATGAATCCCTTGCATGCAATTAGCAACACTACTCACCATGTTTGCTCCATTCCAACTACTGGGATGGATCTTTAACTTGTACAAGCGCAATTTTATCCATGAGTGCATGTTGTGCCCACTACTATTTATGTTCTTACTGCAACTCATTCATCTGTCTAGGCAACTTCATGTTCTTCCTCGAGTTGTTGCTTCATCACATGCAACTCCTTCTTTGTTACATTATCTGTCATCATGTGATCTTGATGTCGAACCATCACCTCATAACCTAAGTCTCTAAAGTTGCTTTATTAATGGATCTTCTTGATCTTGCAACTTTGTTTCACCTTTGTGTTGTCAACAACCTTCCTCTTGCATTTATTGCAGTCGTTGTGTTCGCTCCATTAGCTGCATTCATTGCATTCATTCTGTTTGGTATGTTGCCTTCAACTGTTGTTCATGATGTTTCTCGCTGTGATATCTTAATGTTCTTGTCTACGAACAACTTGATATCTTTGTGAATAGGAAAGCTCATAGACATTTGATCTATTGCATCTCCAGGTGTGCTCTGAATGGTGTCTTCCACTCTGCCCTCTTAGAAACCATTTTACCTACATTGTTGAGAGGAAAAGGAACACCTGCAATACCTGGATACATGGCAACACTCATGGAAAGAAATATGTCAGTGGAAAACCAAAATGAACTTGAGAACTGACATTCAACAAACCTGTGTGATCGATCATGAAGGTTGCGCAATTTTGGTCGGGACGTCAAGAGACTAACTGCCAAGACTGCACAAGGCACAATCTGGGCTACTCGAAGACTGGATGACTACTAGAACTGTCTAGTACATAGTCCAGTCTGGCTGCTGGAATTGTTCAATGCACAATCTCAGCTGCCAATAGTTGCAAGCTCAGTGATCACATTGTGAAATTTTCTGGGCCAACAGTCACTATCCCTCATAAATGAGAAAAAAAGTTTTGGAGGACAGTCACTGGGAATAAATGCATATTTCCTGAGAGGAAGAAAGTGCCTTCCCTCTCAGGATTACGCAATGTTGTCTTAGTGAGGCAGAGTCTGGGCGAGGGCTCCCCAAACTCGCCAACTGGCAACTGAAAGTGAATGTGAGTGTGAATGCATGGTGATACTGAGTGTAAACATAAGTGAATGATCATGCATGAAAATAGCGAATGGCAAATTCAAAAAATGAAACAACATGCATGTGGGTGAGGTGAGTCACTGAATTGATGATCGTTCATGAAAAACAATTTCATGCATGCGACAACAATGAGATAGAAATGAAAATTGAAACAGTGCTAGGACAAGCTAATATACATGTAAATAACAACAAGCATTCAAATAAATCAAGAAAACAATACTCACACATGCGAAAACACAAAAAGCAACAAAAATGCAACACTAGGCATGGAAAGCAGGCTTACCCCAACATAGTTGCGTTGAATGTGCCAACTGCTCCTAGATGTGATGTGGGATGTTAGAGGTGCAAGGTTTATGTGAGTAAAGAGCTATGTAGCATCTGGTTAATAAGTTTTGATAACCTCGAGGTTGTGACGCGCATGCCACAAATCTAGGGAAAGTGACACTTGGTGGGAGGTTTCTGAAATGATCCTTGCATGTAACCTCCAACTGCTAAACATAGATCCCTGAAAAAAGGGATGCCTTTTCCTGCTACCTTAGGAGAATAAATCCATGCATGCACGTCAATTTTTCTCGGTCCTGGAGGGAACTAGTCAACTTAGCTACACATGCAAGAGACTGCTTGACTGTTAGGAGAAAATGCGCATTTCTAGCTGGGATGCTGGGCTAACTTCCCAGGAGATTTGTGCAATTTCTGGGTATAGTAGATGATTGTTGCCAAGATTTGCCCAACTTCTAGGCTGACGAGCCCTACTGGGGAAAATTGCACAATTTTCTCTATGAGGCTTGACTGGAAGAATTGCGCAATTCTGGAGCCCAACAGGCTTCCAATCAGGATTGCGCAATTTCGAGAGGGAAGGCTAGTTTCCCCATAGAATTGCACAATTTCTTGGGATAGATTCTTAGTCTACAGCTCGACCAAGTTCAGGGTGATCAGCCTGTGAGGAGATTGCATCGGGTTGTGATCAATGAGCTACCTTTGTGCAAGAAAAACATTGAAGCTTGCGAACTTGACAAAGCAAGGCAAGCTGTTGTGAAGGTTGGAAGCAACGCCCCAAAACACATCTAAGGAAAAATTTTGGAGGGTGGTTGTAGCTGCTACAACACTTGGCAACACACTGGTAGAACTCCAGCTCTCTAAATGTACCTTGTCCGTGAAAATAAAGTCTAACACCTCTAAAAATATTATTCAGTTCTCAGTTCGTTTTGGATTTGCACTAGCTTTATTGTACGATGTAGCCTTTTCCCAGCTCTTGGTTGATTGACACACATTCTGATCCAAGACAACACAATTGTTTCGATTGGGGTTGAGGGGTATATTTGTGCGCAAGCAGTATAGTCATCAGAGTCTTAGTTTCACCTTTGGTGTTGCTCCACTGCCAGCAGGCCTAGACAGTACCGCGACAGAGTCACACACGAACACAAGCATGTCTCCACTGCCAGTGAGCTTGGTCAGTACCTTGGCGGAGTTACTTGAATCGCCTCTCTATGCAGGAAGCCTTTCTCTTCTTTTGCCTTATTCATTTTTCATTTTTTTTAAACTTTTTTCACTTTTTATTTTTTATTTTTTATTTTTTTTAGTTGTGCATAGAACTTATTCATTTCATAGGAGGAAGAGGGATCCTGAATTTTTGAGAGCAGAAGAGGTTGTTCCAATAGAGAAGTAGTTTATTATATCTCTGACATGCCTGTTTAGGTTTCCCCCTTCACCTTACTCTACTTAACTAAGCTAACAAGGGTTAACCCAAAAACAACTAAGTAGAGAAGGTGACACTAGTTAGTGCGCAAGTGTCGTGTTTTCACCAAGGTTCACTTTGAATAATACATATTTTTCTTCGACATATCATGGACCGAAAGTAACAAGTTCTTCACACAGAGGCAAGTTGACATATAACCAGGTAGTGATAGTTGTACAAGCCCTCTTGTACTTCACCCAACTCGTTTCAAGAGTCATACATGGTTTTATGCGAAACTAACCTACGAACGAAACAAGCGAACTAACAAACAACAAAGAAAAGCAAGAGTAGAAGCAAAAGAAAAAGCAAAGCAAGAGCGAAAGCAAAGAAAGTAAGCAAACAAACAAACAAACGAAGCAAGTAACCGAACAAGCATGCAAGCAAACAACTCAAAAGAAAACACTACTCCTACTCCTAAGCTAACAGTGCATCAGTCATCTCACGTGAAGTGATAATTCAAATGCAGACACCGGCGCATTGGTTGACCCATGTTGGTTAAGGCATGGTTTGCGAACAAGATAGCTATGCGAACTAGTGAATAAAAAATATGTAACAGTGAAGACAAACACATTCTGAGCTTACAAGCAACCACAGAACAAAGATGAGTGAATGTTCATGACATGCATTATGTGGTGCTACCATGATGTTGTGCTACACTACATGCAGATGTTGAGTGTATGTATTATCTTGACTGTGACATGCAAGCAAACATGAGAAAGGTAGACCACTTGTGTTGTGCATGTGTGTTTGTTGTGTAAGATTCTTCCAATGCATGAGTGATGGGATCATGTAGTTCACTTGGAGGAAGAAAAATATGGGTGCTTGGTTGATATTCAATGCAAAGCAGAGAGTGATAAGGAGCCTTGAGTGCTTCAACAATTTCCTGACTGGAAGTGAAACCAACCTCAGGACAGAAAGGGCCTGACATAACCATCACCTCAGGCTGAAGTGCCTCGACAGTCTGGGGGTTTCGACCTCATTGACAGATAGATTGTTGTAGACTAGTGTCTTGGATAGATTAACAATGGTTGAATAAACATCGTGATTGGATGAAGAAGTGAATAGATCATGACAACCAAGATCAGAAAATTCAGGATGTTGGTCAGCATCCTCATGATTTGATGAATCGGGCAAAGGGGTAGATGAAAACAAAAGTTGTTCACCCATTTTGTTTTCAAGAAAGATAAATGATAGATTAAATGGATATTCCAAGGAAGATGTTTCCTCTCCACGCTATAACGACATACTAACATCCGAGGTGCCCTATGAATGATCAGAAGTAGAAGCATCTGGAAATGAGTTTTCACAGAAGAAATCAGTAGTGGAAAAATCACAAGGGATGTTAGGATGAAGCGGATGAGGCACAGTTGGAAGGGAGTCATCCTTCACCATGGGCTCTTGTGTGGATTCCCACACACACTCATCATGAATGACGATGTAGTTTGGCTGCATAACACCAACTTCGTTGACATATTGATCCTCATTCACAACAGTTGAGGAGTCTGAAATGGGAGAACACGAGATAGTACAATCTAGAGGATCAACAGAACGTGAGGACAGAGGTCGAGGGAATGGGTCCACGTGAAAACCAATAGGCTTGCAACCCAAATCAATGCAAATCTCAATAGCTTATGGGGTGGGAGGATGTGATAGTTCAACAGAGGTGTGTGCATGATCTCCCACATCACTCAGTGGTGGTGGAGTTGTTTGATGAGGTGAAGGCGGATAGTCACTTGTGACAACAACTGTGCCTGCTTGTGATTGCACAGCTCCATCACCGAAGTGTGTTGAGTAGGGTTTAGATATGTGGAGAAGAGACTCAAACCTTCCATCAAGAAATTCCCAATCAATATCATATTCGGGGAATCAGTATCAAGATTACAGAAGCATGTGTGAAATTGTTCAACAAATTCATCAGGTGCTTTTTGTAATTCTAGAATTTCTTTGTTGAGTGCTTTATAGTTAAAGTGTTTGAAATCAAGGTCTATCTCTACGACTATATGAATAAGAGAATGAATATATTTTTCGGGCAGTGTGGCACACCAGTGCATTGGGTGCCCTTAAAGTGTGTAAATGAAAAATGCACAACTCATGTGTTCTTCAAAAAATCCATGTCTTTTGCATGAGACTATAATGTGGACCACGTGCCTAACCAAGGCTACATAACCTCCACCAGCAAATGTTTTATGAGACAAGTTATCTGAGAGATTTTTTGGGATGATGAAATCATTTCCATAAGACATACATTATGGAAGAGTAGATTGGTAGTGAGTCATGATAGATGTGTAGAGATTCAAAACATATGTGAAGAATCATCTTGTCATTTGGCCCTCCTTATAAGACAAGAAATGTTGACGGTGCTAGACCCACCAACATGTTAAGGGGATCTACTTGGTAAGAAGTCCCAATGAGACCTCAAACGGTTTGGTGTAGGAGTCCAACAGTGGTTCGTAAGGTAATGTCTTGACCGCAAAATCGCATAGAGGAAAGCAAGATAACTATGTCAGTAGAAAGGGTGTGAGCACTGCAGTGAGTTAAGGAAGGTGAATGAGATGTTCTAACACATGGGAGGTGAGATGAGTGTGCCCCTTAGAAACCTATAGCAGTACTCAGCTGAGAAGGGAACACACAAGCGAAGATGCATCACAAGCTGGAAAGAATATCATTCAACAATACAAAGTGATAGCTAAACTAACAACACATCTGCAACAAGACTCATATAATTGCATACGAAGTAGTTCATACACAAATACGTAAGCTAAACAAGATATATTGCTAAGCAACCAGAGCGGTCCAACTACAATAACAACATATGCATGAAAATGTGTTGACTCTTATTATATAAATAAGTGTAAGTCCCAATTATACAATACATCCATGTAAACCTGCTAGCCACAATAGTGAACCATTACAACCACATCCTCCTGCCCCTCCAAAGAGATGAACTAGCTCCATGCACTGGAGAATCAAGGCATGTTACAATACTGTCCAAGATTTCTCCAAAATAGTCTTATCAGAAGCTTGGCTGACCAAAATACCATACAATGAGGTATGAGGGACTATTTATAGAAAAGGGTGGGGTGACCCTTGACACTCCCCTTTGTGACAGCTCAACTATCCTCATGACTCTTCACCTACTCTATCACTGTTACATCCAACTATTGACACTTGACTTACACTTGACATGACGTTACATTACAATGCACATGTACTCACGTGAGGCAACATGGCTTGAGTAAGCTATGCAAGACACCATTGACACTCAATCCGTTGTGATGAGACCAACACTTTGGAATGCTTGTGATGGTGAAGGTGGTGAGCTGATGCCAAGCTTGGTCATCCGTGATGGTGTGCATGCACCTCATGGTGACATCTTGTTGAAGCAAACTCTTGCCTCCATTGCAACTGGTGCATTGGTTCGGCTCCTGCATCCAACTCGTCTACTAGCATGCACATGGTATTCTTGGGTGTGTTTGAACCGAAAACATATTGTTGCATAGTGTCGGTGCTAATCTTCAAGTGTGTGATGATGGGCATGCCGAGGTACATGTTCAACTCCAGTTGGACTTGCTTCTTTTCTTCGCCTTGGTGAGTGTGCTGAATGGGCTAGATTGCATGCATGCGAACAATGACATGAATCACTTTCATGCGATCAACAACACTACTCACCATGTCTACTTTGTGCCAACTCTTGGGATGGAGCTTTAACTTGTATTGGTGTTGTTTCATCCGTGAGTTCATGTTGCGCCCACTATTTTTCTTGTTCCTACTGCAACTCATTTGTCTGCCTGTGTAACTTCATGTTCTTCCTTGTGTTACTTCTTCAACACATGCAACTCCTTCTTTGTTCCATTATCTATATTCATATGATCTTCATGTCATGCTGTCACCTCATAGCCTGAGTCTCCAATGTTGCTTTATCAGTAAATCTTCTTGATCTTGCAACTTTGTTCTGCCCCTGTGTTTTCAACAACCTTCCTCTGACATTCATTGCATTCATTGTGTCCGCTGCATTCGCTGCAGTCACTACATTTGTTACATTTGTTGCATTCATTGCGTTTGGTATGTTTCCTTTAGTTCTTGTTCACGATGTTGCTCGCTGTGATATCTTGATGTTCTTGTCTACGAACAACTTAACATCTTCATGATTAGGGAAGCTCATAGACATTTGATTAACTGCATCTCCAGGTGTGCTCTGAATGGTGTCTTCGACTCTACCCTCTTGGAAACCATTGTGCCAGCACCGTTGAGAGTCAGATGAACACCTGCAATACCTGGAGACATGGTAACACTCATGGCAAGCAACCTGTCAGTCGAAAACCAAAATGAACTTGAGAACTGACTTTCAACATAGCTGTGTGACTGATCATGAAGGTTGCACAATTTTGGCCAAGATGTTAAGAGACTGACTACCAAGACTACATAAGGCCCAGTCTGGGCTATTAGGAGACTAACTCGTTGTTGTAATTGTGCAATGCATAGTTGAGTATGGTTGATGACTTATGGAATTATGCAATGCACAATCTCAGTTGGCAATGGCTACAGGCTCAGTGACTTCATTGCGCAATTTTCTAGGCCAGCAGTCACTATCCCTTGGAAATGCGCAAAAAAGTCTTGGAGGACAGTCACTAGGCACAAATGTGAACTTCATGAGAGGAAGACAGAGCCTTCCCGCTCAAGATTGCGCAATGCTGTCTTGGTGAGGAAGAGTCAAGGATGCCCAGACTCGCTGACAGGAAACTGAAAGTGAATGTGATTGTGAATGCATGGTGATCCTGAGTGTAAGCATAAGTGAATGATCATGCATGAAAACATCAAATGACATATTCAGAAAATGGAACAACATGCATGTGCGTGACGCAAGTTGCCGAATCGACGACCATTCATGAAAAACAGTTTCATGCATACGACAACAATGAGATAGCAATGAAAACTAAAACAATGCTAGGACAAGATAGTATACATGTAAACGAAAACAAGCGTTCAAAGAAATCAAATAAACAGTACTCACACACACAAAAATAAAAAAGCAATAGAAATGCAACACAAGACATGGAAAGTGGGCTTACCCCAAAACACTGAGCTAAACATGCCAACTGCTCTGGGATGTGATGTGGGATGTCACAGATGCAAGGTTGATGTGAGGAAATAGATCTGTAGTGTTCGGTTGATGAGTTTTGATAACATCGAGGTTGTGACACGCATGCCACAAATCTAGGGAAAGCAAAACTTGGTGGGAGGTTTCTGAAATGACCCTTGCATGTAACCTCCAACTACTAAAAATGGATCCTTAAAACAAGGGATGTCTTTGCATGATGCCTTGGGAGAAGCAACCCATGCATGCAAGTCAGTTTTGGTTGGTCTGGGAGGGAACCGATCAACTTAGCTGCACATGCAAGACACTGCTCGACTGCCGGGAGAAAATGTGCATTTATGGCTGGTATGTTGGGTAGGCTACCTAGGAGATTTGCGGAATTTATCGGCAGAGTAGCTGACTACTCCCCAAATATGTACAAATTCTATACTGAGCAACCCTACTGGGGAAAGTTGCACAATTTTCTCTGTGAGGGTTGACTAGTAGAATTGCTCAATTCTGGAGGCCAGCAACCTAGCAATAAGGATTGTAGAATTTATGGAGGGAAGGCTGGCTTCCATCCAAAATTGCACAATTTCTTAGGGGAGTTGCTCATCTCCTAGCTGCACCAAGTCTGAGTGATTAGCCTGTGAGGGGAGTGCATCGGGATATGATCGACAAGATACCTTTGTGGAAGAAAAATAATGAAGCTTGTGAGCTTGAAGAAGCAAGGCAAGCTGATGTGAAGGTTGGAAGGAAGGCTCCAAAATGCAGCTAAGGAAAAATTTTGGAGGGTTGTTGTAGTCACTACAACGAGATGGGAACATCTTTAATAACTTGGAGAATGGGTATTTTAACACAAATTATTCAATTCTCCTATAAATTCAACCTCTTATGGGGTGTGCTAGCTAGGGTGGATCAACCTCTCAGGAAAAGGAAGTGGATTGACTTGAGGAACACTCTCTTCCTTCTCTCCTTCAAGCTCTTGAGGTGGAGAAGGTGCGTGGTTATCTAGAAGCAATCTCCTGAACCTAAGGTTGATCTCCTAGATTTCAACAACATAAGTAGGATAAGATGTCTCTCCACTGTAGACCTATTGTGCTTACTTGATGTCCAGGTTTCGATTTCATTGAGTAGGGATTTGAGGTTACTGAGGTGGAATAGGATGAGTGTGATATGATTGAGGTTAGGGTGTAGGTAGTAAAGTAGCAGGTTGGTTAACTTGAGGCCTCCACTGTTATGATTGGTTAACCAATTGAGAAGATTGGGTTGTATATTGTTGAAAAGGATGGTTGACAGGTTGAGAAGGATATGGAGGAGCATAAGGCTAAGAAGTAGGTGTGGACTAGGATGGATGAGTGGAAGAGTACAAAGGTCGTAAGGGTATATTTTGATTTTGATTATAATAAGAGTAGTGTGTACCTTACATGCAATGGTGATGTGGCCAAGGTCCTTGAGGTCTTCTTGGATTGATGAAATAAAGTTTCTGTAACCCTCCTTATGCCCCTTGATATACAAATTTTAATCCTAGCAAAGAAGAGAATTTGTCTGTTGTAGGATTTTCTTCCCAAACTAAGCAAACCTCTATGACATTCAATGGGAACTCATTCCTAAGATGTATTTTGGTGCATCTAGGGTATAAAATAGCTAGTGCCCTTTGTGCTTCCTCCTTCTATTTTTTTATTCACATGGTATCCATTTGCAGTGAAAAGGTATGCAACATTTCACTCTTTAAATCCTCCAACATGTTACCTATGTCATTCATAATGGAAGTTATGGAGGGAGAGGAACTGACCAAACCTTGACTAGCCCTACCCTTCTTCCTTGCAGCCCTAGAATGATTCTTGAACACAGTTTTACTATCATCATAGGATTATAACTGGTAGATATCCCCTCTAGAAAGCATGTTGAGGGTTTCCAACATACTGTCCTCGGTCTCACAGAGAAGAACTATTTGAGTGATTCAAGATCAAGGGTGTAGTTGGCCATCCTATAACTGAGTTGAAATCTCTCCTCATATTATTCTAAGGATTCATCAGGTCCAAGAGTCATCCTAAATATTTCTTCCTTCGTTTCTTTGGACCTACAGTAATCCCTATAATTGTTATTGAAGGCCTATTTCATTTGGGCCGAGGTAGTGATGCTACCCCTAGGTAAACCCATAAACCACCATAAGGCCACATCTTTAAGGGTAGAGGGGAATAAGTTTAGCTTCTTCTCATCAGAGGAATAGTAATAGTTCCTATAGACAACAACAAATTCAAACATGAAGGTGTCAGGATCCTCAGAGGTTAAGCGATGGAAGTGTGGAAGGGAAATAAGGATTACGTTCTTCATTATGGCATTTCCATTGATCTCTTTGATAGGGAAAACCTCATTATCATTATTTTCAACCATATTTTGGGTAGGTGAAGTGGGTTATTCTTCTTGTCCAATAATTTCTTCAAAAACTTTACGTTTCTCACATATAGGGTCTTCTAAATCCACTATACTCAGAGAGGGAAGCTCACAGTCACCTAACAGGAGTGAAGGTTGATTGTTTGAGGGTATGGGGTTTTTCGATAAGAATTTTCCCTAATTATCCCTACTACATGTTATCACTCAGGTTGTTCCCTGGCTCCAGGAGGGAACGACCGAGGTAACCACTAACCAATCTTTAGCTGCAGATCCTAGCCAATCTGCAACCAGAGAGGGCTCTCTCTTTGTGATTTAGATTTGTTTGATTGTATATTAGGCTAGTTATTAGGTACAAGTTTTGTTTGGTGCTTGGAAGATGACATTCAGTAGAACAAGGAAGTAATTTGAGGGAAGTTCAGACCATTGGGTTGATGGAGTCTAATGGAAATGAACCTCTGGGATGGTTTCTTTGGCAATAAAACAACTACAGAGCAGGATAATTAAGCACAGAACAACTTTGAAGTTGGAATAAGATGAAATGAAGTCAAGAAATGAAAGGCAATCAAGAATCTTTCATTATGTTAAAAGAGGGAAATTGTATAAACATTATCAGGGAGCAGTTAAGATTTCCTTGATAACATTTAGAGTGAAAGAATCAGGGAGACAAGGGCAATCAAGAATTCTTGCCTATGCTAGTCCTGTGGAAAACATAAAAAATTATAGGAATTGAACACAGAGTACAGTAAAGTAAATTCTAGGTTATCCTTCTTTCCTGTAACTTAGAGCATGATATTTAGATGGTAAATAAGACACAAATACAGTAATATAAGAGTGAAGAAAACTTATTGATCCATGTATTAACACGAGAATTCTGCAATATATCCTTTTTCCGTTGATTCCATAACCAGTGAGTTCACCAACAAAGCATTCCAGCAAATTTTATTCCTGAAGAGTTCCCAGAAAACATACAGCGCAGGTCCAGAATGATATTCACCAGCCAACAATAATACATCTCTTTTGCAAGTATTTATAAAAGTTTACAAAATATCCCATAGGAACATATATGGACATAAATTTATCCATCTACTCTGGAAGGAGCCATAACTAATGTGGGAAAAACCACGCAGCAATAACTGAGGAAATAAATGTGCTTTACTGGCTGCTGTAGGTGTCCTGTTTGTTGTTGATCCTTTGACTCTGATAGTCGGTTAATGACCGCTTTGCTAATGCGCTGTCCATTGTGCTGTCCTATTGTGTTGTGCTTTGCCACCTGTGTTTGAGCCTACTTTATCCTTTGGCGCGAATCTTCTCCTCAACCGATTTGGTTTTCCCTGATATTTCCTTTTAGATGAAATGCAAATACTTTTCAAAAATAGGAGAACTTAACTTTGTTTTGGCAGGATTTCAAGCATGCTCTGCCACCACTGATCTGTTGGTAACTGATGTTTTCTTAATTTCAGCAATATCTCATCGACTTCAGTGTACCTGTAATAATTGGGCCATACTTGAAAAAGATGTGCTACCTCATGCTCAATAAAAAACAAATCTTCCAGTTTATCATATAAACTTTGCCCTGTGGGAGGGACTGTCTCTTCTGTGCTGCTTGATGAAGCTATAATCTGATTTTGTGCATAGGTATTTAACCTATGAGCATATTGTTCTTGTTTCAACAGCTTCCCACTGCTAGTGACTAGGCTAGGTAGACCTTTTCTTTGTAACATTATCAATTTATGTTTGAAGGCTTCTATATTTGCCTGCATTTCCTGGCATTTTCTTTCTATTGTTTGCACAACATTTCTCATAGTTAGCACCTTTTTAACTCTTAAAATAGTTTATGTTCTGTTATGAATGTCCAGGGATGCTAACTACTCACCCATATGAGTATTCAAAAAATGGATCATCTGGTTGGCCTGCTCAGGCTTATTGGCCAATAATACCCTGGCCTTTTGAGTCTCATTCTGAGCTACTCCTATCAATTCTATCTTATCAAAAATGGTTTGTATAGCTATCCACTGATCAGCAATAGCTTTGCCAATCTTATCCCACAAAATTGTTTTTATTTCAGTCAGGGTTCTATGGAGAGTAAGGTCCTTCTCCAAGGCCTTTATTTTGTTCTCTAGGGCCTTTACTTCCCTGGTCTTCTCGGCAATAGTCATCTTTGATTTGTCATAACTAGCCTCAATTTTGGCTAGTTTTTTCCTTAGTCTCCTTCATTTCTACCATTTGTAATTCCAAAGCCTTAATTTCTTTCATCATACCTTCCATTCTTAAACTGGCCTCTTGCAATGCAGCTGTTGTAGCTGCTGCCAAAGTTGAGGCACCTGCTGCTGAAGCTGGATCCAGGGGAGGCGCTGCTGTAGTGACTGTTGGAGGAGGAGATGAAATTATTGGAGCTGTTTGGGATGGTTGAGAGGCCAACTCTGGTTGTTTCCCTTGTTGAGAATCTTCTAATTCTTTTTCTGTGTCCAATAGTCTTTGGTTCATCGTCATGAACAGGCTAACCACATCCTCTACTTCATGTTGTTGTGCCACCTCTATATTTTGAGGATGTATGGTAGTTGGCAACTTTAATTGTCTTCTCAGAGCTGCTATGTCCTCCTCTTTTTTCCTTATTAGGGCCTGTGCGCCTTTGGGATCTTTGGGATCATGTCCCAATTCTATAATGATTTCCTCCAAGGATTTTATTCTATTATCCTTGGCCAATGAGGAGGCTTTATCCAGCTCTAGTTGGGTAGAAGTGTTATACAAAGAATTTTGTAATCTATGGGCCATTAGAGCCTTATCTGCTAGGGTGGAGTACACCATTTCTCCAACCTGTTTATGCAATTCAATCTGGTCTATTGGATGGATGTCTTTGGCAAGAAATTCCAGATTGGTTCTGATATAGTCTGTAGTGCTGAAAATAATACTGAGAGGGGGGGTGAATCAGTATTATCAGGATAATTATTTTTGTTTTTAAAACCACTGATATACACTACTTCAATTTAATAAACCTGCGTATGTACACAGTTATGAAGAAGGAAACCCGCGTATACAGAACATGCTTTTATTTTACTTAATCTTTCTGATGATGATTGTTAGTCAGTGATGCAGAATCCAATAACAGTATCCAGAGATAGTAAAACAGAGCAGAGAGACAATCAGACACAAGAACACAAGATATAAGGTGGAAACCCAATGTGGGTGAAAACCACCTGCTGCAATTCGTCTCTATCTTCCTTTTAAATTAGAAACCTTCTTTTACAATGTACTGGTGCAGTCTTTTTACCAGTACGCAGGCTGCAACCTGCAGAGAGCTACAACTCTCTCTCGTTCTCCAGTTTCTCTTGGAAGGGAGCAACAACTCCCTTTAACTTTTGCACTAGCCAAGATACTAGTACGTAGGTGCTGGCCTACAGAAGGCTACAACCTTCTCTTTCTTCCAGGGACCACTTTTCATCAATTTTCAAACTGGATCCATGAACATCAAACAATCATCAAGAATTAACCAATCTCCTTCTCACCACCTAGATCTGGAACAGGTAGATACTTCTTTGACAGTGGTACACTGAACACTGTACCAGAACCCACACAGCAGAAACAGAACCCAAAACACAGCAGCAATAAGCAGAAACAGCTAGATCACAACTTAAAGCATATACGCAATTTCAATCGTCTACAACTTGTGTGTATACGCATCTGCGTATGGAACAACCTGCGTATACGCGCCTTTACTTCCCTTAAACGGCGTGTATACGCGCCTTCGCTTCACTGAACCTGCGTACATATCTATAAAGAACAACACACTCTTCCAGATATTCAATCACTAATTAACCCAGATTATCAGACTTATAGATTAGACAAGTGCCACATTAAGAAAATCAAAATCATACAGAGATACTCTCATTTAGGCTTAAAGATTATGACCCATGAATAGACCTTATCCTTCCTTTTGCGCTAAAGTTCCTTCTTCCTTCAGATCCAGATCTGCATCACCATCCAATATACTAGCTCTAGCACTTTTTCAGATCTTCAATAATAATCCAGATGATGATTTGCCACAAGATCTCCTTCCTCTTTTATAGTCCTAGGCCTTCCCCAATACCATGGTTCAAAACCATAACATTTCAATACCATGAACCCAAAACAATGGATCGGCACACTTGATGAGACGTCATGGTCCAAAACATAGGTTCAAGTTCCAAGATCTAACTGCCATGGACCAAAAGAATGATCACCAACATATACGTGCTTTTGTAAAGTATAACCCGCGTGTATACGCGTCTTCGTCTAGATGAACCTGCGTATATGTCTTTTTCTACTTTCTAAGTGCCTGAAATGAGATCTATTACCAAAGAAGGTTGCCATCAAGGACAACACCTGTGCCATAGCTCCAAACCTGTGCCATAATGCCAAGAACAGGTGGCCACCGTCCCTGAAGGCATTTAGCGATGATTTCTAACACTTAGAGGGGGATTTGAGCAAACAGAGCCTTGGATCCATAAAGCCTAGAAGAGGAAACGAACAGACATTGTCGATTGGCTTAAAAGCCACAGAAGATAGAAGATAGAGGCAAGCAGTGCTGAGACAGAGAGAATACAGAGAGAGAGAGTGAGAGAAAGAGTCTATGTACTCAGAGAGGCTTGAGGGATTCAAGAAAAATCCTACTATTTGGTATCTGTTGTGTTGAGACTCAATTTGAGCTCACATTTTGTAAAACTCTTCTCTGGAGGACATAATAGAGAGGTCACCACTGAAGGCTAGACCAGGAGACGTAGCACGAGAGTTTTGAGTGAACTCCATATTAAAATTTTTGTGTTTATGTGTGTTTGTCTATTATGTTTCTCTAACTGCTCAATTGTCTATATTATTCACAATCTTATCGATCCGTTGCACTAAGTAATATAGGCAAATCCATGCACATGAGTCTGTAATACCTTAAAATTAATCTAAGATCTTATTTTCAGATCAACGATGGTGACAACACAATTAATTACATCTTCATGATAGGTTACTCTAGAAGCTAGATATGTTGTGTGTTATTAAAGGTGAGTGATTGCAACTGATTAGAGAAGCGCACACCTCCAAGTTGGCAGGACACTTTGGTGTAGGGAAGAAAATGGCCAAATTGAAAAAGAATGTGTATTGGCCCAATATGGAAGAACAACTAGCTAGGTTCATAATAGGAAGTAGGGTTTATGTCATTTCTTACATATACCTACTCGTCGTTGGGAAAGCATTTCCATGGACTTTGTGGGAGGTTTACCAACAACTACAAAGGGATATGACTACTTGTTCATGGTAGTTGACAAGTTCAACAAGATGTGCGTTTTGATGCCCTGTAAAAATACCATCATTGGGAAACAAGCATCACACTTGTTCTTTGAATAGGTTTGGGTGCACTTTGGGATATTGAGGAGCATCATTTTAGCTAGGTACATAATATTTCTCAAAGAATTTTGAACTACATTATGGGATACGATGCAAATGAAGTTAAAGAGTTCTAAAACATTCAATCCACGTAAATATGGATAGATATAAGTAGTCAATAGCTATTTAGTGAAACTTTTGAGGGGTTACAATCAAAAGCATCTGAAGACAAGATGAAAATCGATTTATATATATACAACACTCTTATAATAGAGCAGTCCACAATTCTACTAGTAATCCCCCATTTTAATTTTAATTTATAATTGTCACCTTCACCTTGGGATATTACATATGGGTAGAAAGAAATAGTGAGGGAGGATCTTACAGAGGATGCCTCTAGGGAATTTTTTTTTTAGAAGATTACGAAAATCCATATACAAGTACAAGAGACATTGTAGAAGTTACAAGAAAAATAAAAGGTCAATTATGATCATCATAGAACAAGGAAATCCTTTAAGGTGGGGGATAGAGTTTGTTTACAATTGAATAAGGAGTAGCTACAAGGTCCTAGTAAGAAAATCAATGCTCTACAATGTGGTTTATTTGAGATACTGGAAAAAGTGGGAGATAATGCCTATAGACTCAGTTTACCCCCATACATGTGCATTTACCTAGTGATTGTAGAGAATATGAAAAGCTATGAGCCTTCCATGCTAGATCAAGAATAGCAACATGTCATACCTTCTATAAAGTATTTCACACCAAATGCTCAGGCAGAGTTGAAGAGGATATAATTTTATGAAGAGGTATAGAACTAAAATACAAGGGAAACATGACCTCATTCAATAGAATCTTTTGGGGACTAAATTCCTCCCAAATTGGGAGGTGTGATCCAAATTCAATCATTATACTGTTTGTCATATATCTTGATTCTTTTAGCATGGAAAAAGTGGATTAATAAGCTCACAAGACCATTTTTACAAACGAGACCTAGTTTGGAAAATTGGGGTCTAAAACGTTCTAGGACTAGCTTGAGGAATAAAATTACATATTTCAGGGGTAAAAATGATCCACTTAAGCACTGCACCTTTTTCCATTATTCTGCACACAAAGCCATTTCCAATGGTGCAAAAATTGCCTCAATCATAGTCCATATGTAAAATTTATGCTACTCAGAAGTTGATATTCCTATTTTGACCACCATATTTCAAGGGGATGCCATCTTAGCCCCATTACTCATGGAAAATTGGCTAGGCACACGTTCATAATGAAGAAGACTCTAGAAGAGTCAATATTGTAACTCTAGTTAAGTGTTGAAGGAGACAAACCAAAACACTAGTAGGCCATTGAGTTGTGTTATAACTCGACCACTAGGAGGAAACAGGTTCCATGCTATTCAAGTACATTTTGTTCCATAGATGAGTTGAGTAGTTAGAGATTAGATAGGAAGAGAGAAAACATAGAGGACTTGTTCATAGTAGGAACCCATGGGCCATCGACCTGACTTTTTTGTACTTACATTCATTTTCCGTTTAGAGAAAGAGAACAAAGAAACCACACCTTCTAGCTGGGTTTCCTCCCGAAAGGGTTTCCCAAGATATATCTTGTGTCAATTGTGGTTGTGATTATAATATTGCATGCATATGCAATAAATAGTAAATAACAAATCTAGAAATCTAAGGAGAAATAAACTCTCATAGTGTAGATTTCAAATCTTCTAATATATTTTAGTATATTTTTTGTGACGAATTGTCTATTGAAATATCCATGGAAGTTTATAGTTCACAAACAAAGAAGTGTGATCTAGGGGAGTTTACAACAAAAAAATATTGCATATATATTGCAAATTCTGGAACTTTTTAATGTTCATATATTTTTTGATATTTAATAAACCCTAAATATATTATACTTTAAACCTTAAACTATACCAAACAATTGGGCCAAAACACACTACAATTGTTGGAAAAATGAAAGGTCATAGCAATTAAATCTATTGAAATTGAAAAGAGAAGTACCTAGTATGGATAGTCAAAACAATTAAGGGTTTTTTTGCAATGACTCCAATGATATGACATAGTGAAGAGATAAGAACTATTAAAGCATACCCTAACCCTATTGCATGTGTCATCTAGCCTCATCTTTTAAAACGAGTGTCAAAGAGGTTCTATCATATTCAAAGCATAGGCCAAACTTTTGATATTGCAATAAGTATATTATTTTTTCACAAATTCTCTCATATTTGAACCAGGTAGACTACTTTACATTCAATGAGCTAAGTAAACTTTTGTGTTATGAGTGCTACACATACAACAACAAAAACATAATTGTTGTTACATTGGATACAACAAAAACATCCTACATCCTCAAAGAAAAAATTAATAAATTAATTTCACTCACTCATATTTTATTATTATGTAGCACTCTATCTCACTATTTGTTTCATTCTCTTATATCGACATGTCACTCTTATATTGAGATCTGAGCATACATAATCAAGGATCAATACCCTAATAAAGACACTTTCTTATTGATATTAATTATGGGTGAGTAAAACATTTCTAGCCCTTTTTAAAACAAAGATTCATATGAGTTTTTTTTTAAGAGGCAACCTTGTCATGAAGTCCTTGAGAAAGAGTAGTATCAAATTTATGGTTGTTACACTTTTCTAGGAGCCATCCTCATTTTGTTCAATCAATTTATGTGCCATTTATTTACATTGAATTTAATCTATATTTCAACATTTTTTTCTCTAACAATTTTTGTTATAGTTATAATTGCAAGATGTTTAGGGCCAAAGTTGTTTTTTTAAAGAATTTATCAGGACTCAAGGTTGAGGATTCCTGGTCTTATCTTTATCCTTTCCATTAGTTCATCTTTTTGAATATAATTCCAAGGCGCTTTATTTGTTGGGATTGACTTTTACTTTTCTTGTTTATATAATTGAATCTTCAATTAAAAAAAAGTGGTGTGTTATGTTATCCTCCCCAATGTCCCAAGCTGAGAGGAATCCACAAAGGTAACCACAGACCAAGCTTTTAGTTTAGTAGCTAGCCCAAACAAACTAGAGAGGGCTCTCTCTATGAGATCACAACCAAAGAATTGACTAGAATATAAATTGATTTTAGGCTAGATATGCTAGGCTTAGGTAGGTTTTGAAAATTTAAGGTTTTGATGTTGGATAAGGGATGAAAACCAGGTAACTAGGTCAAAGGCTCAAAAGGGTAACAATAGTAAATATATAAAGGAGCAGGGTAGAAACAATAGGTCTTAATGCACATGTACATCATGAATTCATTAAGCAAGAAAGAAAATAACACATAATGATATTCCCATCAAAACAGAGCTTTGTGCAAATAAGTATGCTTATAAACTTTAAGGAAAATCACTAAAGAATTGATGAATGGAAAGAGAATATGAATATATTTCATATAAAACCATAATAAAGAAAATACAACATCACAAACTCATAGTGCATGAATTCCTAGATAATAGCTTCAACTGCTCCTTTGATTTCCTGAAAATGCTTAAGCACAAGTTACAATATTTCTCTCCTCAAATTTCCAAATTGGATTAAATATGATAGAACTAGAATGTGATGAAAGAAATCACTGCAAGGAAGTTCACAATTATTTGATGAAAAACACAATAGTCCAAGGAAACGTGCAACACAACATGAGGATATGCTTAGCGGTAAAGAGAAACTGGGCTTGGGCATGAAAAGACTGATCTTTAGCTGACAAATTTGATTCGTCTTGGTGGAGTAATATCTTGGAAAATGAAATGAGAAAATGGAGAGTGAGTTGGACTCCTTTATAGCTTGTGGAAATTGATTTTTTACTTACATGTGGTAGTGGACCCACCATCATTTTTCATAACTTGACTTTGATGTATCTTTACAATGAAACTTCATAATTTTATGAAATTATTTCATTATAAATGAGATAAAAGGCATGCTTTAAACCCTTTATTGACAACTTGACTTTCACAACTCCTTTATAAAAAGATTTTAATGGTGACATGACCAATTTTAAGGAAATTAATCCTATGACCTAGTGGTGACCCATCATGGACTTATGAGATGAATTATGGACATAATGACTATAGGACTCTTCTAATAGTAATTTGACTTGACCATGATGGTGTTGATTGACCATGGAACTAAAAGGAGTAGTAAAGACTGAACCTCCCTAACCAATGACCAAATTTTTATTGAAAATCTAGTTGCAACCATAAAAATTTGACCTAAGACCCTATTAAACAAAAACCTTTATAAGAGCACATTTGATCACCAGTCACTGACATAATTGACATGCACTAACATAGGCTCCATTTGGGGATGGCAGCTCCTTCAAGGTGTCAAGAACACCATAAACCAGGTAGCCTTATTCATTGGGCATGGAGTCAAAATGCAAAAGACCAAACTCAAACTAAAAATTGGCTAACTAACTGACTTTGACAAATAATAAGCAAAACAAACTGAATCTATTTTAAAAAACAAGCAGCTGATCAAAGAACCCTTATGGCCTTCTCCTTAGGCTTCAAACTCCTATGATAGCCACTTCACACTCTGTCATGAAATGTAGACTGGTATAAACAATGATAATGAAAATTTCCATAAATTTTTTCAAGTAAGGTAGTGCTTAAGAAGCCTACCATTGATCACTCCTCCCAAAAAATCTTATCCATTCATCTCTTCCAACAGATAAGAATCCTTTCCTCTAAAATTTGAGATTTTGTACAGTCCTTTTCATAGCTTTTCAAACGTGTTGTGCTTACCCTTTTCTTCATTCTATGCATCCGAACGAAGAAACACAACACCCACAATGGAATTATCTTCTTTAGTCTTACGTCATAAATATTTTTTATCCTTTACTGAATTTTATAAGTATTCTGAAATAATTCTTCCCTAGTTTTTTGTAAATGGATCGTTTAACTTATTCTTCATTGCATATCATTCGGTTCACTGCCCATTTCCTGCAAAATCTTCATGACCAGGACAACAATAGATGAAGGAAAGATAGTATCAAACCCATACACCAACTAAAAAGGAGACATGCCTATGGATTTATTGTTACTGACTCCATCTGCCCATAAAGAATTAATGAGTTTTCTATGCCAGTTCTTCTTATTGACTTGCAAAACATTCTTGATTATGTTGATCAAAGATTTATTGGAAGATTTAGCCAGCACATTCCCTTGTGGGTAATAAGAGGTAGAATTCCCCAATGTAATATGATACTTCTCAGAAAACTCCACCATATTCCTGGACTTAAATGCAACAACATTATCGGTGATTATCTTCCATGGGCTGCCAAATCTAGACAAGATAGTAGATTCAATAAACTGAATGACAACAAAATCAGTAGCTTGCCTAGTTGGGATTGCTTCAATCCATTTCGTGAAGTAATATGTGGTTGTTAGGATCCATTTGTGTTTTTCAGATGATGAAGGATGGATCTCCCCAACAAAATCAAGGCCCCACTTCTGGAATGGAGCTGAGACTGAAACATGCTTCAATGACAATGGAAAAAGTTTTTTTTTCCTTGAAAAATTTGACATTCATGGCATCTCATCACTATTTTATACACATCAGTAAAAATAGTAGGCCAATAAAAACTAGCCCTCAAAATTTTGTTGGTTGTAATTTTCCAAAAGAGATGGCCACCACAATCTCCTTTGTGGAAATCAGTCATCACATCCTTTGCTTCATTTTCAACAAGATAGTTCAGCAACACACCACCTAGATCTTTCGAGAACAAAACCCCATCAAGAATACAATACTTTGAAGATTTCAAATTTAATGATCTACTTTTACCTTTGGGCACTTCAAGTGGAGGATTTAAATGTTGTAATATATAAACTATGTCTGAATACCATGGATATGCAGTGAACATGTTCGATGCTTGTACCACTGAATCTTTTGCTTCTTCTTTAGAGAAGGCAACAATGAGATTTATATCTAATGCATGAAAATTAGATTTGGCCATGAGCTTGGGCAAACATTGTCCCTTGATGAGCTTTATCAGCTTTATATCCAAATCATATTCTAACATTGTTGCTATCCATTTTCCCCGTCTACCCTCTAGATCTGTCTGCATAAGAACTTCTTTTACTGTTGCTATTGGAACATAAGCTATGATGTGGGAATGCAGAATGTATACCCAAAAATATTTAAGTGCTCTCACCAAAGCCAAAGCCTGCTTCTTGATAATGTTGTATTTTAGCACTGCATCTCTTATTGTTTGACTGAAAAAAGCTATGGGCTATTCATTTTCTGATCCCTCTTTTGCATTAGGAAAGCTACTAAAGTATGCTCAGAGGCAAATGAATAATATAATAAATCTAAATTATAGTCAGGACTGATCAAAGTAGGAGTAGTAGATAATGAAAATTTAACCTCATTGAATGACTTCTTGGAATCTTTAGACCATCTTAACTCACTATCCTTTTTTAGCATTTCAGTCATCTTTCTCACGTGTTCAGTGAGGTTGGGGATGAATCTCCTCAAAAAGTTAATTTTCCCATTAAATGATTGAATCTCTTTCTTTTTCCTCAGGAAATATAATTGTTGAATTGCTTCAACTATTCTAGGGTCAATTTGAATGCCATCCTTGGAAATAATATGCCCCAACAACTTGACTTCCTCCATGGCAAATAAACTCTCTTTTGGGTTTAGTGAAATACCAATTTTTTTGCATCTATGAAAGACAATTCTTAGATGATGTAAGTGTTCTTCATCAGATTTACAAAAAACTATGAGATCATCTAAATAAATAACCAGAAAAATATCCTTTTCACTGGCGAAAGTGATGTCCATAGCCCATTGAAATGTCACCCCTGCATTCTTCAATCCAAATGGAATTTTGGCGTACATAAATGTACCTCATGGTGTTGTGAAGGCTATTTTCAACTGATCATCATTGTGCACTAAAATTTGGTTGTAGATTGAGTATCCATCAAGCAATGACATCCTGGAAGACCCAACTACCCTCTACAGAATATGGTCCATCTTCGGCAGGGGATAATTTTTCTTCAAGGACACTTTGTTTAAATTTCTGAAATCAATACAAAGACGAATCTCCTAGGTCTTCTTTCTCACCGGCACAAGATTTGACATCCATTCAGAAAAATGAATAGGAACTATAATACCATATTTGTAGAGTCTATTTACCTCTTTCTCTATGGATGAAAATAATTTAGGATTAATCCTCCTCAACTTCTCGCCGAATGGATTTTGATCAGGCTTAACCTGTATAGTGTGTTGAATGATGTTCTGTTATGCAACCAACTCACAAAATAGAAGAAAATATAGAACAACGCCTTAAAAATCAGCCTCTTAGAGGAGGCAACCTCCTTTACATTACACAAATGAACAATTCTTGGATGATACAAATGACAAAACCTCCTTTCTATATATAGGAGTCTAAGGGGTCACAATATAATCAAATTCAATATAACAATAATAATACAAGGGCACAACAATAACAATAGTGGACTTCTATGGGGCACAGTAGTAACAATATGGGGACAATAGAGGCACAACAATAAAAATAAGGGCTACAATGACAATAGTATTGGGGGAATCACTAGTATTATAGAGACCTAACATTTCCCCCTCCTTTGAAAAAGTATTGTCCTCAATGCTTGAGTAGTTATGGATGCTTTTGTATAAAATTCTCACTCTTCCATGTGGAATCTTTAGCGGGTAATTTCTTCCACTTGATGAAATACTCCGAAATTGATCGATTTCGTAGTTGTCGAGTTCTTGTTTCTATGACTGCTTCAGGTTCCCATATGATTTTTCCTTCCTCGTCAAGTTCTAGTAGTCTTGTTTGAACTGGGAGTTTGTCACCTATAACCTTCTTTAAGCATGAAACATGGAAAACTAGGTGCACTCTTGAAGCTGTAGGAAGCTCCAATTTGTATGCCATAGTACCAATATTTTGCAACACCTTGTACTAACCATAATACTTTGGTGATAATTAGTTATCCTTCTTAGATTGCTTGAGGGACATTTCTTTTTATGGTTTTAGTCGTAGGAATACCTAGTCATCTACATCAAAACTTATTTTGTTGCGATGTTGATCTGCCTATTGTTTCATTATATCCTGAGCCAAAGTGAGGTTATCCTTTAAGAGTTGGAGAAATTGTTTTTGATGCTTGATGTGATCTTCCACTACTTGAACCTTAGAATTTTCTCTTAAATTTGATGCGATGGATGATAGATGATATCCATAAAGTGCCATAAATGGGGTCATTTTTGCTACAGTATGGAAGGAAGTGTTATACCATCATTCAACCAAAGAAAACCATTTGACCCATTGTGTATGTTTATTGGATGCAAAGCAATGAAGATATCCTTCCAAACATTTGTTTACTATATCATTTTTCCCATTAGATTGAGGATGATAAGATGAGCTATGAGCTAACTGAGTACCAAGGCAAGATGATAATTTTGTCCAAATATTTCTTGTGAAAATGAGATCTATTAGCTCCCTATAATACTAGTGATTCCCTCATTACTATTGCCATTGTATCCCTTATTGTTATTATTGTGCCCCTATTGTCCCCATATTGTTATTAGTGTGCCCTATAGAAACCCATTATTATTATTGTTGTGCCCTTATGTTATTACTGTTAGGTCGGCTTGATTATATTGTGACCCCTTAGGCTCCTATATATAGAAGGGAGGTTTAGTCATTTGTATCATCCAAGAATTTTTCATTTGTGTAATGCAAAGGAGGTTGACCACTCGAAGAGTAAGAATTCTAAGGCGTTGATCTATCTTTTCTATCTTTTTGTGAGTTGGTTGCCTAAAATTTGGTATTAGAGCTTTGGATTCTAGGGTTTCACTGCTCCAAACAGGTCATCGTGGAATTTTTGTTATACCTTTTTTCTGTGACATTTCAAAATCTGAAAAAAAAAACCCATTTGAGCCAAAATCATTCTACACTTCGTGGCCAAGTTTCAAAGCTTGTCTCACTATATTTTCAGAGATATGATCTGAGGAATTTAGGGTTTTTGCAGACTCTCGAATTACATTCCAAACAAGTGACCTAGGGAAAATTATCATAACTTTTGTTCTGAGCATCAGATTGCAATTTCACAAGAAGTTTCAGAAAGAGAATGTCCTTTGGTTTGTTGTATATCATTTTCAGATTATAAGGTCAAAACATTAACATGTGGAACTTCGTACAAGTTCGCTCTACTGAACTAGTCTATAATCAGGTCACCGCGGGAGATTTGGCATAACTCATCCTTGGAGAATCCAATCTTGATTAGACCTATAGGGTTAGAAAGAGGACTCAAAGGGATACTGCAAGATGCATTTTTAGATATTCGAGATCCGCAGTTATAGAGATACAACAGATTCAATATCGAGCTCTTACAAAGTGACAAAAAGGTGTGTAGTTTTTTTTTAATTTTGCATAAGATTGGTTTGAAAAATTAGTTTGAAGGAATTCAAAGGGAATAGTGAAGAATTATTAGCATTAATTGATTCCCCGAAGAAAGAAAATGGAGACACCTAGTAAGAAACTTGAAATCTCTAGGATGACTCGTGAAGAAGAGGAAGAAATGCAACATGATATATCAAAATTACAAGACCACGTACAACAAATTTCACTCTTACAAAAGATAACTGAAGCCAAGATGAATGGCATTGAAGCTAATATGAATGGCATGCAAGTTAAGATGGATGGCATGGATGCTAAGATGAATGGAATGGACGCTAAGATGGAAGAATTGAATATAAATTTGAATAAGTTGCTACAAGAAATGGTTACTATTGGTGAAAAGGTAGTAAAGGAAACTCATGATGAGAAAAAAAGGAATGTTAATCATGATTTCATAGACTCTAATGTTGGATTTAAGACCCACCATGTTCCAAAAATCGATATGAGGAAGTTTGATGGCAAGGATCTCGGAACATGGATACTACAGATGGAGCAATTTTTCGACCTCCATAATGTGCAAAACACAAAAAAAATTACATATTGCAACTTTATATTTAGATCCAAATCAGTTTGTATGGCATCGATGGCGTTTCTCTCGTAAACAAATTATCAGTTGGGAAATTTTTACGAAAGAAATGATAGCACATTATGAGGATACAAAAAACAACACCTTTTTAGGCCAATTGATAAATCTCAAATGAAAGGGTTCAATGATGGAGCACATTGAGGACTTCCAAAAATTGAACATAAGGGTAAAAGATATTCTAGAGGAGCATTAGATTGATTTGTTCATAGGGACTTTAAAGGACAATATCCAACATGAGGTTTGCCTTTGGGAACCTAATTCATTGGAGAAGGCATTCAGGTTAGCAAGAAAAATGGAAAGAAAAATTATGGCAAGCAGGAAGCCTACCAATCACAACTATAAAGATAGAAGTGTTGTTGCCCCTAGCCCTCCACAACCTACAAGGTTGAAACCACAACACTTGGAAGAAAAAAGAGCAAAAGGGCTTTGTCATAGTTGTGATAGAAAATACACTAAATGTCATAAGTGTGCTGAGAAGAAATTATTCTACATTATTGTGAAGAGGAGGAAGAAAAGGAACAAGAAATGTCAAAAGAAGAGGATATTTTCTAGGAACAAATCCTAGATAAATAAGAAATGAAACCGACCATATCTTGTATTGCGTTGGCTGGAGTTACCACTCCTCAAACTATCAAGATAGAAGGACATATCAAGAAAAAAAAGGTAATAGTTTTGATTGATTCAGGAAGTACCCATAATTTTATTCATTGTAAGATAGCCAAGGAATTGAATCGCTTCCTATATCCAGAACTAGAGTGTCAAGTGATGGTTGCAAATGGAGGAACCATAAATTGCTCTCGAAAGTGCCATAATATCAAGCTATCCATGGAATAATATGTATTGAATAGCCCAATGCTTTCCATTCCAATGGGAGGTGATGATGTTGTACTAGGAGTCCAATGGCTACAATCCTTGGGTACAATAACTTTTAATTTTCAAGAAAATTTCATGACATTTTGTGCAGAGGCAAAGGAAGTTGAATTAAGGGGTATTGCAGGGAAACTGGGAAAGATAATCAGCTCTAATGGTATGACAAAGCTTCGAAAGAAGGAACAACGAGGTGTAAATGCACAATTATGTTCACTAGAGGTTCCCACATTAAAATCATCTATTTCTCCAGATCTCCAAAAAGTCTTAGACAATCATTCCAAGGTATTTCAGACTCCTAAAGCCTTCCACCTATTCGTGATCATGATCATCCTATTCATTTGATTCCAGGAAGTGTTCCTCCAAACATCAGGCCATACAGATATCCTTATGCCCAAAAGAGTGAAATTGAACATATGGTTGCAGAAATGCTAGAGGCTAGTATAATTCAACCTAGTCAGAGTTCTTTCTCTGCTCTAGTAGTATTGGTGCACAAGAAGGATGGATCATGGCACATGTGTCTAGATTATAGGGAGCTCAACAAGCTCACTATTAAAGATAAGTTTCCCATTCCTGTCATTGATGAATTACTGGATGAATTGCATGGATCAATTTACTTCACCAAGTTGGATCTTCGTTCAGGATATCATCAAATCAGAACGAAGACTGAAGACATTCTGAAAACAACATTTAGAACTCATGAGGGTCATTATGCATTTTTGGTCATGCCTTTTGGCCTTACCAATGCACCTTCTACATTTCAAGGTTTGATGAATTCCATTTTCAAACCCTTCCTTAGAAAATTTGTTTAGTATTTTTTGATGATATACTAATCTACAACAAGTCTTGGAAGGATCATGTTGAACATGTTGACAGGGTGCTACAACTATTGGAGGAGAAACAATTATATGCAAAAAGATCCAAATGTTTCTTTGGAGTACAAGAGGTGGAATATCTGGGTCATATTGTATCTCATGAAGGTGTTAAGGTAGACCCTAGCAAAATTAAAGCCATTAAGGAATGGAAAATCCCCACATCCATAAAGAATATGCTAGGATTTCTCGGGTTGAGACGGTATTATCACAAGTTTGTTCAAAATTATGGGAGAATAGCAACACCTCTAACAACATTATTGAAGAAAGATGCATTTTTATGGACTCCAGAAGCAACGAAGGGCTTCGAACATCTTAAAGAGGAAATGTGCCAAGCACAGGTCTTAGCTACGCCAGACTTCACAAAAACCTTTATTGTGGAATGTGATGCTTCAGGAAATGGAAGTGGTGTTGTTCTAATGCAAGATGAAAGACCCATTTCTTTCGAAATTCATCCAATCAAAGGAAATTATTTTCACAAAGCTATTTATGAGAAGGAAATGTTGGCAATACTACATGCACTTAAGAAATGGTGACCCTACCTAATGGGAAGACACTTCGAGGTAAAAACAGATCAACGCAGTCTTAAATACTTAAAAAAAAAATATATATCCTTTGAAGAGAAACAAAAATGGGTGACAACGATGTTGGGTTATGACTTTGAAATCATCTACAAAAAAGGGAAGCAAAATGTTGTGGTAGATGCACTCTCAAGAAAGGATGAGGATGTGGAAGCATTGTTGTGGGTCATTTCTATTATCCAACCAAATTGGATAAACGAAGCAAGGGATGAATGGAAGAATGACGAAGAAGTGTGGGCACTCATTCAAAAGTTACAACAAGATCCCAGTACATCTAATATATTTAGCTGGAAAAATGATTCGTTATGGTACAAAGATCACTTATACCTATGTAAAAATTCCCAACTCAAACAAAAGATTCTTATGGAATTGCACACTTCTCCCTTAGGAGGGCACTC